>JAGDQP010023261.1:0-29387 GCA_022664845.1 Lepisma saccharinum
CGGAGGTCTGCGGTAGACAATTTTGGGGCACGACGGGAAAATTCTTTCAGTTTCAGGTGACGCAGTGAGTATGGGGTGTGCCAGTTTGAGGAGCTTTTGGAGGACCTGAAGGTTGGGGTGGTACTGGGTGAGAAGATTGGGAGCGGCGGGAGCTACGCGGGTATGTCGGTTGGAGCTGGAATTATAACCGCACGGTCCAGTTGCTTACGGATGAGATGTTTGGGATATCCACGGTGAATGAGAACTGATGAGAGGGTACTGAAATAGTTTTGAAGCAGATCATCAGAGGAAGAGATGCGGGAGCCCCGGACAACAAAAGCGTATAGAACAGAGAGTTTGGTATGGTATGGACGGGAGCTGTTGAAATGGAGATACTGGATACTGTTGGTAGGTTTGATGTGAACGCCTGTCTCAAGTCGATTATTCTTGAGCCAGATATCCACATCAAGGAAAGTTATGTGTTCCTTCGAGAAGGACCAGGTGAACTTGACGGGGAAGGTGCAGTTAAGGTTTTGCAGAAATGCTTCCAGAGACTCTTGTCCGTGGTTCCAGATCAAGAAAATATCGTCCATATAGCGAAGCGAGGTGAAAGGTTTGAGAGGTGTGGAGTTGAAGTAATGGGTCTCCAGGCGTCCCATGAAAAGACTGGCGTAGGGAGGGGTCTTGCGAGTGCCCATGGCTGTGCCTTTGATTTGCAGGAAATTGTGGTTCTCAAAGACGAAGTTGTTCATGGTGAGGACAAACTGGGTTAGCTGAAGCAGAAATGGTGTACTGGGTTTACGAGGACTTGGGCGTGTGTCGAGAGAATGTTCAAGGGCAGCGAGGCCAGGTGTGGGGAATGTTGGGTATATATATCAGGTAAATTTATGATGGGAGGAAAGGTTACAAATATGTTCATTCTTGTAATGCATATGAAAACAAACACATACAGAAAATAAAAAAACTTTCCAACTTTGAAATTATTTCTTCCGTGTGAGATGTACACCATTATGAGACACAGGAAAGTCCAAGCACAACTGGGAGTTGTGGTATTGTGCAGGTGGTTTCGAGAGAGAACATCGACATCAAGAGTGAAGTGTGTGTGTGTGATTGGGAAGTGGATCAACTGGGTGTCGCAGTGGTTAGCGCATTGGGACGGTTACCCAAAGGTCCCGGATCCGATCCCCGGTCCAGTCACATACTTTTCACTCTTTAATATTAACACTATAAGGTCTCTTATAAATTCTTCTTTCCTTTCTACAGCTAATGACGTCTGACGACGAAAGTTATAAGTGACTTTATAGTGCTTATTGTTAAGTGTGAAATTGTGAACGTGATCTTCGTCAAGATACTACGTAAGTACAATTCCTTTCCAATCTCTACAAATTCCACCTATTATTATTGCCTATCCGGCCTTCTTCTCTATGTACTTTATATAATAATTCATAGCCGTACTCAATCCACTATTGGATGAGGCCTCTAACGGAGGGAGGAGCTGGTCTACTGCTCCCACGCTGATCAGACGTGTTGGGAGAGGAGAGCAGAAGCTCTCAACTGTGACCACCACTGTCTTTTATTCACAGAAGCTCCACGATTGCATCACGATGCTGGGTGGGCACCGTTCCAGACCCTCACTTAAAAAAAAATCCCTTGGCTTTGAAAAAATCGAGCCCGGGGCCTCATGATGAACAATCAACGACGGTAACCACCCATATCTGTATCTTGTGTTCCTTTTGTGATATTCACGGTAGTACGTTGCAAGATGTACACCATTTTTTAATCTGGTTTTATAGCAATCATATCCATATCTAAAAAACAATCGGTTTTACCACAATTTTGTTATCAAATTTGAATTCTCTGATGAATCTTACATTAACACTTTACCTTGTCTTTAATATTTCATGAAATGTGACAAAAAATAAACTTCAGATGGTGTGTCTCCGTAAAATGTTGGTTGCCACAGCATTTAAGGACAAAATATGCTAACTTTGAAGCGCTGTAACTCTGGATACAGATGGCCTAGAAACCTGTAACTTGGAATTTGTACTAATAGCCCTATCAAGAACCACTGTACAAATTTCATCAAAATCTGAAACCACGGGTGATATTTCACATTTTTTTGGCACGGAATAAACTCATGTACTCCTTTTTCTACATAGCCACCACACAAATTCACACATTTTCCCCACCCGTGGATGTGGCCACGGATACCGTTTTTGTAGAACTCGTGATTCTGCCCCTTGAACCATGATTCAGTTGCAGAAATCAGTCTCTCTTCGTCTAAAAAGTGATTCTCCCGAGGAAACTATTTAAGGGCAGGGAATAAGAAGTCGTCAGATAATACTTAATCGGTGAGTAGGCTGAGTAGAGCAAAGTTTATAGCCACAAGTGACTGCTGCTTCTCTTGCAACAACTGAATTGTTGACAGCGGAATCGTCATGCAGCAGTCTACGCCTACATGTTTTGATATTTTTTTTATTTTCTTTTTTGTAATAGTAGTAGTAGTAGTTTGGCATAATTGCTTCCTGTAATTAAAGTACCTTTCGGTTATCAGTCATTATTATGCATCTCTCATCCCAAAACAGTGTGAGCAGGACTTTTGCTGCTGATGCCTGCACCCTTGACCTTTTGGGAAGTGCAGAGCCATGATGGCGCCTTTCCTTGGACTGACTTTTATTTTCAGGGTCATAATGGTGTTTCAAGCTTTCCCCCTGAGTAGTGAGACGAGAGATGTGGTTGAAATTAAGACAGAAAAACTGATAACAGCCGTGACCGGGACTCAAACAGGATCTTCCAGCTGCCGGCCGGGTATGCTAAAGGAATTACGTCGAGAGGAAAGGCTGCCCACATTTTGTTAGCACAGGTTAACAATTCTTGTGATCTGTTGTTGTTCAACCTCCTGGAAACATGCCAATACTCGGGATTTTATCTGGCACTAATTTACGTATTCGTAGATGGTCATGAAGGATCGTTTCACTGGAGCCCACACTAATTTTTAAGTCCTGGGACAATTCGTGCACAGATATCCGGTGATCTTCCATTATTAATGACTTTGTTGCAATCCTGATGTTGCTCCACTGTTGCAATGGTGATGTCATTAATAGATGAACAGGGACGAGCTGCAGTAGACGCAGATTCCACCAATATCTACCACATCTAAGATGTCTATGCCAGTGCCTTACAATGCCACAGGATGATGCTGTATCTTTATACGCAGGAGTCACCTCCTCGTGGATTTCCTTAGTATATTTGCCCTTCAGACACATGTACCGTATCACGGCTCTGGCTTCAGTTTTGTCCATAATGCTACCTCGTCACACCTTCAGCTCTCTAACATTAAAATGAGCCACAAAGCTGTAATTTTCGACAGTTAGTACAGACATACGTATGATACTACACAATAAATTTCGTGTGCCTGTGAATAGTAAAAATAAGGCAGGGGGATTCTTTATTGAACCTCCATTCTATAAAGGGTTAAGTTTCGCTCCTACAGGTGAAAAATTACTAATCCCTGTGTAGGAGCATCTTCGCCAAGCTGACGAGAGAGATCAGCGCGAGAACGCTTTACGTCAATGGCATTGCATATTTCAAAATTCAGGGCTGGAAACACGTAAAAAAAAAGTATGCTGCAACAAATGACGTACATTACCATGAACAAAGAACAAAGATACTGAATGTTAAAACTCAAAACTACATGGATATTTCTAGCAGAGATAATAAATAAAGCAATATAATGAGTGAAAAAATAACTTGGTAATTTGAAAATAAATGTAGAAGGAACTTTATTGCAATGAAAATAGATTGCTTTCGATACTCACTTGGAAGTCAGCTGTCTTGAGGGAACAAGGTAAGGCATTATACAACTGGACAGATGTCTCAGGTAATGAAGTTCGTTTTTTCTATTATGAGCTGCAGGATGCAACCTAGGACCAAGATATCTAATGACTGCTTTCTCTAATGGCATTCGCTGTTTCCGAGCGAAACGAAGACTACATAAATAATCATCAACGTGGCTTAATGCTGCTGGCAAAAATTTGTTCGTGATCAACTGTGGAATATCAATCTGGAAAGTAAAATTGTGTAAATGTTAATAATTTGTTATACACTATGTATATTAAAAATACACACACACAAACACTGAAAAAAAAGTATCAAAACTATAAGATATTCTTTAAAAAGTGAAGAACAGAGTTAAAGTCTATTTTTCCAAATCTTGTTTACAAACAGTGTACACTGCTTAATATTATCAAGCACATGTAGGATGTTCTGGATAAACGCGTGGCTTCCACCTCCACGAAGCCTCCAAGCTCTTCAACGCGTTCTTCACCAATAATGGACCTAGACAACAACTGAGCTGATTGACACCCTTACTAGTCGTATGCAGTATCGTTGTGAGCCGTATATTGCTGCCCGTGGCAATTATATCCGCGATTTGTGCCTAGCAGCGGGCTTTTTATGATGCATCCTTAGAATCGACCACTTTGGGGGTCCGATCACTGAAACGTTATTTTCTCTGCAAAAGTGTCCAAAGAGTACGTTGGTTTGTTGTTTATCATCACTATAAGAAGTACATGAAGTGCTTATTCAGTTCGTAGTAACATCTGTGCACTAGCATTTGTTGATTTTCATTCTGCTGTCTC
Source organism: Lepisma saccharinum (assembly GCA_022664845.1). NCBI lineage: Eukaryota > Metazoa > Arthropoda > Insecta > Zygentoma > Lepismatidae > Lepisma > Lepisma saccharinum. The sequence goes on from JAGDQP010023261.1 coordinate 4,620, forward strand.
ATGTTCATTTGTTCCTTAATTTACGACAAGCAGTTTATTATATATAAAATATTCTTCCAATACGGTCGATACTGTCATGATATTTACTCTATGCACTCAACGTTATGTACTGAATCGTTAGTTTTTGCTGACTGATGGAATTAAGATAAAGTTAGACGTTTTCAGATTCAATTCCCATCAAATATACAAACTCAGTGAACACTTTACGACAATTTACACGCTAGGTCCTTCCCTGGTCAAATGGGAAAGTCATGCAAGCTGGTGCAGATTGAGGTAACAGTAAGAATAAGGTAAATACCCTCTGAAATATTACCACTACTGTAGGACCATACAATAAAGCCTACAGCAGTCTTGCTGTTGTAAAATAAGAGTCATGCCAAGTTGTAGATCGGTCCGAATGTAAAGCCAACGTTCTACCAACTGATCTACGGCCGCTCGAGACGCGTAATTATGTATCATTTTGTCCACTCCCTGTACACAAAAGTTAAACTTTTGGTATCAGACATAGTGTACGCCCCCCCCCCCCCCTAATTAAATTAACACGTTTTGTCAACTTAAGTCTAGATATGTTCAAGGGAGTGAATTTGCATTATTTGTCCAATCTTTGGATATATAAGTAAAAAATTATACATTGCACGCTCTTTATCCAGTAAAATGAAGAAGTTTTGCGAAGTTTGGAGAAGATATGTTCAACAGTGAGATCTTGCATTACCTGCATTTATCCAACTCCGCTACATAAAGGTCCAATTTTTGGGATCTGACATATAGTATTTCTCCGACCAAATCTCAAGATTTACAAGGTTTTGCACAGATCTGTGATAGCGTGGATTTAATAACTTTGTCCAACCTCTTTATACATACATTAAAATTTTTGGTGTTGCACATATGCACAGTCTTCCTAACTCAAATTATGAAGATCTGCAAAGTTTCTACAGATATGTCTACCAGTATGGATACGCACTATTTTCTTCACGTTTGAATCTGAATTTAGTTTTAAGGTCTTTAGACAACTTTGGCTCAGGCCGGATGGATGATGGTGGGATGAACTGGTGGAATGAAGCAAGTGGGAGGAAACGGGAGAACTCCGAGAAAACCCACGGAAACTGTTTGTTCAACACAAAGCTCACTTGGAATGAGAGGGATCAATCCTTCGACCCCTAGCACCAGAAGTGAGCGCTCTACCAACTGAGCCACCGCGGCCCGTATTTTGATCACGTGTATATAGGTCTAAAAATTTGGTATCGGTATTTGGTATGTACAGTTTTTCCCCGTGCAAATAAGAAGTTTTTTTTTTCAATACCGTGGATATGCATTATTTTGTTAACTTTTATATTATTCTGCGTATAAAACTTAACATTTTGTTATTTACATGGTCTTACCCGCTCAAATGGTGCAATTTACCAAGTTTTGTCCAATAAGGTGGATTTGTACAAGTATAACTCTGTCCAGTAATAGGTAAAATATTGGTATCGGAGATAGTGTACAGTCTTTCCTCGTCAAAATGAGGAAGTTTCATGTGAAGTGATCGCTGCTAGGATCACTCTATATATTATTATAGTTATACGATCTGCCTGAAGGGCCGTTACTTTTCCCGAAGGTGTGTTATGCGCAGCGCATGTTTGTACATAGCTTTGTAGGAAAAAACCTTCTGTCTGCAAAGCACCTCTACTTTTCGGAAACATTCTATGTTAAGAGGACAGAAACAGTTCTTGTGGTATTCTCAAATTCTTTAATCATCAGAATATAACAGTGTTGACAAAGTAGATGTATCATAATCTTGGTTAGTAAACAACGTTTATTGTCACTACTTTGAGTATATCAGCCCTATGTTCAGTTCAAATTCCCAGTTGTATAACGCTGTCTGACTTGAGTCGGGGGGTATAAAAAGTCATCCCTATCAGACTTCCTAAATGCATTAATATATCACGACCTATATTCCGCTACCGACTCCATCCTCTCCTACAGTTTTTCCTCTTTCGAATGTCGTCTCGTAGTTTTGAAATCTTAAGGAGTTTTTTTGTTAAAACTACTTTGTTTTCTAAGTTACAAGGAAATTAACTTGTCGGCAGAAGCACGCCTGGAAACAATTTTCTAAGTGATGTAAAGCCACTGTTACGGTATTTCTTTTTACAACTGCTCACACGAAGAACAGTGCATGGAGTATGGAACAATAATATCTTGCCAAAGTAAAACATCTCTTGTACAAATCCTCTTCTGGTATTGATATTTGTTCTATAAACTTCCATGACAAACTATAACCTTCAGTCTGAGCCTTTGATGCCTAAAGGACATAAATAAAATTCAAATTCAAACTATAACCTTCACTTACAAAGTACTTCAAGTTTCTTTCTAAATATCACTTACAACTAAAACACAAAGTTGACTAGTTTTATCTACTCTCCTTACAGCAGAGAGATCGAACCAACTCATTAATTTTATCAAACATCACCATGTATCAACACAGTTACCAAAACTCATATTTCAGTTTTGTTACATATATAGAAAAAGCTTCGACAAATAAAGATTTTTCAAACTTGTAACACTAAAAACAGAGCAAGTCTACTTTTCACTTATATGAGACTTTCTTCGTGTGTGGTCAATGAACCATGAACTCCAAGCTGACTTACATTACATATCTCGTTGCGGATTGCTGCAGAGTATTCTTGATGCATATGTCATTGAGAAATGTGTCTTATATCTGAAGTTACTGATTCAGAAACTATCTGTAACTGTGCAGAATAAATTTTTAAAAAAGTTTGTTTCATACAGTCACGGACAAAGATACTGAAGCACTCTCTGGAATATCTGAATGAGGCCTTAGGTTATGGAATTCTAAAGTACAAATAATACTGCATGTTGATTGAAAGTCTAAAAAAATGTGCCTGTAACTAATTCAACACAATATAATTACTTACGTGAACAACTTCTGTATTAATTTTGGGAGAAAGTTCCTGCTCAACGTTTTGGCTGACGTGGGAAAGAACTAAGAAAATTGGAGGTGAAAATACCTGACTGACCCGTCTTCTATTTTGTATGGCAACGGAATGAAGTGAGCAGTCCTGCCATAATGGCGGTTTATAACGGCAATACTTAATGGGGCAAAATACGCATTGCGTACGTGATTGGTGGTTGAAGTTATTGTGCAATAAAGGGGTTCTTAAACATCTAACTATTATTATTTGATAATCTATTGTTTATTAATATATATATATATATATATATATATGAATGACATGATGTGGCTGAAGTAGCCGAACGTGTGGAAGGTTTTCTTTTTTTGTTTCTTTTCTTTCTTCTCAACGCATGGCAGAAGATGTGAGAAATATTGAAAGAACAGAAAAGTCGAATATGTGTTCGAAGACTTTTATTCATTTATTATTTAATTTTTAAGTAATGAAGTGCCCAAAAAAGGAAAACATGTTTTCCACAAGACATTATTTTCTTTTTTTGGACTCCCTTTATAACTTCAAATTTAAAGTATATATAAAAAAATAGTCTTCGAAAACATTCAACTTTCAGTTCTTTCAATATTTTTCACATTTCACCATGCTTTAAAAAGAAGAAAAATCTTTCGCGTTAGGCACTTTAGCCACACCATGTCATTCACATGTGTAACATTATAAATTAAAGAGCAATAGGTTACCACATAAATACAGCTAGATATTTTTTACACAGTTACTTCACACCAACCACGAATCTTCTACGTCATACGTATTTTCCCCCATTAAGTATTGCCGTTATAAACCACTAGAATTGCTCACTTAATTTGTTTACCATGCAAAATGGAAGACGCACACTAGGTCAGTCAGGCATTTTCATTTCGAACTCTCCTATCTTCTGTCTCTTTTCCTTTTACGTAGAGTTCCAGTCGAAGGCTTAGAAGTCGAACCGAAACGATATGCATGAAATTTTTGCCACAAATAACAGAGTTGTTCACGTAAGTAATTATTCTGCATATAGCTCCTTCGCGCAATGGCGATCTCTAAGTGATTCAACACTCCTTATAGCATTGGAGGCAAGGCTTTACAAAACAAATAGAGTGATCCGGATTTTTATCTCTGTCTGTACAATAGTAACTCTGAAATTTAAACTGCTTTAGAACACAGTGTGCGTGTTGAAAGTAAACAATAATTTCAAAACACTAAATAAACTGTACCTGAAATACTCTCCGTAAGAAAATACACGCTGCATATCTTACTGTCTGTCGTAACTCTTGAACGAAACTTTCATCTGTTGTCACGTTTTGGTACCAATCATAAACGAATTCGCTCAATGTATGATTCAAGAACTAAAAAAAGAAAGTAAGAAATATATCAAACAAACAAATTACTACTACATCCATTACTAAGCATTAATATTTAATACTGACCTACTCCTACTTTGCTAGTACCATCAGGCAGAAAAAGAATCTGAATTTAGTACTAAGTAATATACTCTAAACTTATTACGCAATGTAGAAGTTCGTTAGCAGAACACACATCACAATTTACATTGGATGCTCTACTTACACTATATTTTATCCATTATCTTTTATCGTTTTCTCATTTATTAACGTTGTGTTTCAATTCAGCTGCTCCCTTTTTAAATTGGTGCTGCACTTGGAAACATGTTCTTAATAAGACATTAAAACGATCAAAGATAACACCTAAAATGCAGTGGGTAGGTATAATTTTCTTTACTATAACTAGCAACAGTAATACATCGAAGCCCAATGTATAACACTGAAAGACACACTGAGTGATACTTGGAAGGGTCATGGAGCAACAACTCGCCCTCACATACTCCACCAGATAATATTATGCTAATGAATAATGCCGACCATATTCGCGTACCTGAAAACACCTGAACCTCTATAACGTCGCACGCGATATTTCCAGATATGTAACTCACGTATTCCTGATGACACACATCCCTGGAATGACGAAACAAATTGCAATTTTCCTCCACCTGAATTTATTCCAAGTCAATAAAGAACATGCTATTGACTTTCCTGTAAATGTATGCAATTGTTCTATGAAGTGATCAATCAAAAATATAGTGTAACAGTTGTTGCTAAAACTCGACACAGAAAGCATGAAATCGATTCATTTTTTAAACTCTATGATTACACGCTGATGAGATCACTAACGATTAATACCGTTATCTCACCTGGGGTAAGGTACAAGGCCCCTGTGGACTCATTGGCATTGTTTTCGAACATTATAATGGAACTCACCATTCGACTCATCTTTTTTGTTACAGTTATAATGGGTTTCAGGTAAATGAGATCACAAAGACAGCTTCTTTCATATACTTCATATATATTGAAACAGATGAACAAATCGTGTAATGTCAAGTAAAAGGATTCTCAAAAATTCTTGAATGGAGTGATAAACTTGTTTCAGTTTTTTGTTGAGATATAGACTATATAAGGTAAATTAATGGAAGATGTCTTAAGATGGATCAATTGGAAGATGTCTTAGTTGCTCATATGACTATAATGTCGCTGTGACATAACCAATGCCCATGAATGTAATTACATGAAAATACAAAATGAAATTAAATGTAAGAGTATTCATCATTGTTTCCGTTAATCTTAATAGAAAGGAAAGGAACCGTACTTACGTAATATTTTGACAAAAATCACGTACACAATCACACACACAACACTATATAAAGTAACTTTTAATTTTGTGCTTCAGACGTGATTACTAGTAGACAAGAAAGAAGCTGATTCCTTTAAATTTTGAACGTGTGTTAAAAGTGAACTTCTTTCATGTGTACTAGTGATCACTATATAAAGTGACTTTATAGAGTGTTCTATGTGTGATTGTGTACGTGATTTTCGTAAGTACGGATCCTTTCCTTTCTATTAAGATTTCATCTATAATATTGCCTATCCGGCTTTCTTCTATATGTACTTCATATATATGAACAACTTTCCGATCCTAACTTTTACCGCCCCTCGAGGAAGATCCCAACCAATCCTTCCTTAATAGGAACCGCACCTACCTCCAAACGAATGGACCCCATGAGGGGCTGTCGCGTTTCACTGTCTCTACACTCTGTCCTGACAATCCCAGAACCCCTACTTCCCAAAATCCATAAACCTGGTAATCCCGTAAGACCCATCGTTTCCAATATTGGCTCTCCCACTGAAAGAATCTCCGCTTTCCTTGACCACCTTTGTCCAGGCTTTCCCTTCCTACATCAAAGATACCAACCACTTCCTCTCCACAATCCATTCTATCTCTGATCCTCTCCGACCTGACACCATCTTAGTTAAAGTTGACCTGATGTCACTGTATACCAACATTCCCCACACCCATGGTCTTGCTGCCCTTGAACACATCCTCGACACGCGCCCCAGTCCTCGTAAACAAAGTAAACCATTTCTGCTTCAGCTAGACCAGTTTGTCATCACCATGAACAACTTCACCTTTGAGAAACAATTTACTGAAAATCAAAGGCACAGCCATGGGCACTCCCATGTCCCCTTCCTACGCCGACTTTTTCATGGGACTTCAACTCCACACCTCTTGACCGTTCACCTCATTTCGCTATATCGACGATATTTTTTGAGGACAAGAGTTTCTGTAAACATTTCTGCAAAACCTTAACTGCTCCTTCCCCGTCATGTTCACCTGGTCCTTCTCGAGGGAACACACAACTTTCCTTGATATCTGGCTCAAGAACATTCGACTTTAAAAAGACGTTCACATCAAACCTACCAACAGTATGCGGGATCTCCATTTCAACAGCTCCCATCTATACCACACCAAACGCTCTTGCTGTCCGGGGCTCCTGGATCTGTTCTCCTGATGACCTGCTCCAAAACTATTTCAGTACCCTTTCCTCTCAGTAACCGTGGATATCCCAAACACCTCGTCCGTGAACAACTGGACCGTGCCCAAAATCATCCCAGCTCCAACCGACCTAACCGCGAAGCCCCCTCCGCTCCCTATCTTCTCACCCAGTACCACTCCAGCCTTCAGGCCCTCCAAAAACTCCTCAACTGACACACCCTATACTCACTGCGTCACCTGCAACAAAGTTTTCTCGTCGTGCCCCAAAATAGTCTACCGGAGACCTCCGAATCTCAACACGATTCTCACCAGAACTTGACCAAATCCACAAACCTGACAAGTGAACCACATCCAACTGCAAAACCTGTCCTATTTTTGATCCCAGTCTTCCCTTCGTACAACAACCTGTCACTCACAAGACGTACTTTTTCCGACCCTCCGGTACTTGCATATCTTCCAACCACGTTTATCTCGTACTCTGTAACTTACGTTCCGCCTTCTACGTTTGCGAAACCCAAACTCCTCTAACATACCGCATTGAACAACCATCGCTACTCCTCCAAATATCAACTTCCGCACCTCCCCATACCTGAACACACTTCCTATCACGGCTGCACCTTTGACGAAACCTTTCGAGTCAGAATCCTGAAATCTTGAACCCTAACTCACCTGCCACAGTTAGAAACAGATGGGAGCAGACGTACATCTCTAACCTTTCCGCCTCCCTGCAGCGCAGTGTCGTCATCTTCTTCCTTTCTCTTATTTATTCGGTCTCTAATTTTATTCTATTTATTATTATTATTTATTATCATTATTATTAAATTGAAAATATACAGAACGGTTATTCTGCCGGTAATGCTTTACGGTTGCGAAAGTTGGAATACGACCCTAGCAAATGAACATAAATTACGTGCGTTTGAAAACAAGATTTTGAGGAAGATCTACGGTCCGAAACAGGACGAGATGACTGGAGAATGGATGAAACAACATAATGAAGAACTCTACGAACTGTACGATTCACCAGATGATGTAAAGATAAAGAAATCGCGACGACTAAGGTGGGCAGGCCATGTAGCTCGGATGGGGCAAAAACGAAGATTATACCGGTATTCTATCCTGGTTGGAAGGCCGGATGGAAGGAGACCATTGGGAAGACTGATACGTTGTTGGGAGGACAATATCAAGTTGCAGTTTCGTTTAGGCGATGGTTGTATGCAATGACCGGATTCAACGAATGCGTGCGACCGAAGCATGTAGTGGGGTAGTTTCGTTTGTGTATTTGGCGCGTGTGCGACGCCGTACTGTATCTATACAAAAATATGTTTTTTACTTTTCGTGCATTACAAGTTTAAGATCTTTCTGTAAACAATATTTTTTACAGAATCAGAATTTTAGACATGATTACAAACAACTATCATAATAGTATAACCAGAATTTTAAATTAAACTCAACTTTCATTCAATATAAAACAATAATGTTACTTCCAGCTGCTGAAATACTCTGCTGCCATCTATTGAGCTCCAAACTTAGTACATCTGTGCATGCATTCTCTTTCTTTCGGGTTTTGCCAACAATTTCATAGCTTTTTCGTTCAATTCTTGACGTAGCTTTCAATTCTCATCTCTGCTGAAGTTCATATTTAGTACAAAATAGTTCTAAATTCAAAGAAAACACGAATGTAGACTGCACAATACTCTGCAACGCACGCGATTGATGCAGCTTGACTGGTCTCCGAGGAGTCGTTCCAACAGAGGATGCATGCAACATGATGCGTCCGATGCACAAACCAAACCGACTCCACTGATTTCCCTTCAACGTTCAATGCAGTGTCGCGTGCAGCAGTTGCTTGCGATCATTGCATGCAATCATCGAACAAAAGAAATCTCACCTTTAGAAGAGATCTTCGAGAAGAGTAGGCGTTCGTGATGAAAACTCGCTTGAATCCAATGGTGAAGGTTTGTTACTGCGGCGATGAACTTGCGAGTTCTATAAGTTATAAAGTTAGTTACTTGATTAGTTAATTATTATTTCCCCTCTCCCTTCTGATTCTTTACCTGCCTTCAGGAAGCCCTTACCTGCTCCTAGTCACCTTCGCACTCTCTTCTCAATTTGGTGTTTTATCCGATCCATCTAGTCATTTTCCCGCCTCCATAACCTGGCCACACTGTTATCCAGCATCAGTTTGGAAAAATGGAGTATCCTTAACACCAGTCCCACACCTGTCCGCTCTGTCCATTTTCTCTTCTACCAGTTGAAAACGCTTTTGCGAAACGTTACAGCTTTTCTTGTGTGTTTGTTAAGTTCTTGTACACATGTCTTGATATCCCAACATGTAAGTACCTTTTATACCATTTATATATGTATATTAGCTTACTCAGAAAATAATCTAATAATAACTTACCAGATTTGAGAAATCTTATACAAAGTTGTCAATTTCAAATAATTTAATTTATTTTAAGGTCTTTAGGCAACTATGGTTCAGGCCGTATGGATGATGATAGGATGAATTGGTGGAATGAAGAAAGTGGGAGGAAACGAGAGCACCCCGAGAAAAAACGCGCACACGGTGTTTGTCCACCACAAAGCCCACATGGCATAAGCAGGGATTGATCCGACGACCCCTAGCACCAGAGGTGAGCGCTCTACCAACTGAGCCACCGTGGCCCCAATTTCAAATAAATGATATGTGCTCTTAAATATAGAAATATACAAAATTAGAGACAAAGAACCATCGAGCAATAAAGGAGAGTAGCCGTGACCTAATTCAGATCATAACATGTGTCAAAAATTAAGATAGACATAAACATAAGGAAATATGTATAACATTCATGCTATCGAAAATTCATACATTATTTTACAAAAAATTATTTAAGAGATATCCTGTTTACAGAATTCTTCACGAGTAATCAACTGCAACACTAAAATCATGTTTTGTAAACTTTTTTTTTTTTTTTTTTTCAATTTGAAGGTCCTCTTTATTACTCCTGCCTCTATGCATCCTTTGCACAAGAAAAGTTATGCACTTTCAAGGACGTGCAGCACGAACATGTTTGTTCTTCTCGCCTTGAGGCTGGCGTGTCCCTGGAGATTCTTGAATTGCCGGAGTTCCGGCACCCCAAAAAGCTCCTGTGTTCCTTCTGCCATGAGACATCACGTGTTGCGGGACGGACTTTTGGCCAGCCATCCAGAATGTTGTTCTAAGTTTTGAAACGTTTGCATGGGCGGAATTCCTATCGTTTATATTCTAATTTTATTATAAAAAGAACATATAATTCGCAAGAATTATAAACAGAACATATATAAGAACATGTAAACACTTCGCAAAATAATAATGTCAAAATTATTTGCTGACTTCAACTAGATCAAAGACGTAGTAATGAGATATATTACTACAAAATTCCGCCAATAAATAAAAACTCATTTTAATGTGCAGGTCTATTAGGAATATTGTGAACAAGGTAAAACTGAAAAATATGTTTTACATATTTGGATTAATAATTTTCCTTATTTAGCTATAAGTTCATCAGTTAATTCTTTGCCCACGTTATGGTTTGAATTGGATTACGGCTACTGTCCTTTTAAAATATAGAATTATTAAAAATATTGACATTATGTGCAGGGACCTAATATTGCATACATGCGTGTCTTCGAAGGTGTATTCCCCTTTTGAAAGTTTGTAAACCACTCAAAGGGAATTGCATCTTGGAAGATACGTAGGTAATACATCGATGGTTAACCTCACTGATAAATCGTTTCTACAAATTTTGTCCCCTAAAGTTGTTGTTTAATTATTGAAACGAAAAAAATGGCTGACTTTTCAGTTGAAACTATGTAACAAATAAACGGTAATTTACCTCTTGGTTTATTTGCTACGACATTTCACCTGGAAAGTTCGCCAAATTTGTTCCTTTTAATAATTAGACAGAAACAACTTTAGGTGACAAAATTGAAAGCCGACCGGGTAGTCGTGCAGTCTAAGGCGTTAGACCCACGACTCTTAAGGTCCCAAGATCGAATCCCGGCAGGGGCATGGGTGTCTTTTAACTAGAATGTGACGGGCCGAAGTCAACAGTTACTAGACTAGCTCATATAAAATAAAGTTTACAAAAATTGAAGATGGAACATTCTTTGTCAATGCGATCAGGCCTACCAGGCCCTAGTCTGATATTTAGTATGATGAATGAACTATGTCTGGAAGGCTTTTATACGAAATATGACGTTACCACGAGAAATTGCTCCAGAGTTACGGCCTGTGGAACTTGATGGTGTGGATCAGAAAATGAATTCTGAGCAATGTGCCTCTAAGACAAATTCAGGACTCAATAACTTTGCGACTATTTATCATAGCCAAGTGAAGTTTACACATGCAACAGAGCTCCACCCAAGGAACATACGCATTGCATCAAAAGACCTACAAGCTTGTCCACATTCGCAGAAAAAAGAATCCAAAATAAAACTTAAAAATTTTGACATTTCAAAAGATGCATATTTGGTGTGCCTGAGGTTTGACAAGTAATTCACCTAAGAAGGTGATAATATTTTTTCTAGTGACTCTGATGCGGACTCAAGAAGCACACATTACAATCTCTCACAAAAATCGTGCTATTATGTTGCTGAAAGTACAAAAAGTTGAAAAACTACCAATAAAGGCGATTTGTGAAAGGGACAACGATATGCAATTCACGTTGCGTACACTACATAATCCAATGTGAGTTAAAGTAACATCGTGTTACTGCAAGGCATTAGTGCATAGTAAATGTTTGAAATATGTAAGAGAATAGGTGAACGTATTAGTAGTCCAGGAAAAAAAAGTTTTGGGGTGAGAAAAAAAAACTGCAAGAAAAAATTTTTTTTTGGTATTCTATCCAGAGAGACGTGCTGAATAACATATCAAAAGATTTCACCGTTCAGAACATGAGAACTTCAAAATGGCGCCAAAGAACTGATTTTTAGAGGAATTAATACCATTACATTTTTCACCAAGAACGAACGGATACATAGGTATCATCGATTCAAAAGTTGTAAATTTCAACTCTTAATAGATAAACGAATTTAAAAAAAGGTTTTTAATGTCAGGGTGAGGCAAAAGTCTAGAAACATTCTAATAAGTAAAAAAACTGCTCGATAGATGAAGATCAAATGTTGGATATCGTTGAATGGGGGACAGGCTCCATGACAGCCAACTTGGATTTATGACGAGAATTTCAAATGGGAAGAACATCATGTGACATTTCGTTTTAGGCTAGCTCTTTCCTAGAAATTCAAATATGAAATAGTTTCTTACCTACGTTATTATTTTATTTTATTTTTTAAAAAAAGAAAGAGAGATAAAGGCTATTTGATCTGGAATTTGGCGAAAGGTAATGTTATGGTTTGTTATTCTATCATTGAAGGCAGGTAAGATAAGAAACGACTTTATATTTGAATTTCTGGAAACGAGCTAGCATAAAACTATATCACAAGATGCTCTTCCCATGTAAAATACTCGACATAAGTCCAAGATGCCCGTCATGGAGCCTATCCCCAATCAATGATATCCAATATTTGGTCTCCCTCTATCGAGCCATTTTTTACTTAACAGGGTGTTTCCAGATTTTTGACTCACCCTGACATTAAAAATCTTTTTTTAATTCGTTAATCTGTTAAGAGCTGAAATTTAAAACTTTAAAAACGGTGATAACTTCGTATCCGTTCGTTCTAGGTGAAAAATAGTAATAGAGAGTAGTGACTAAGAAAGAAAATATACGATCTTTTATTTTATTTACTCCTGCATAATTTCTGTACGGGCAACCGTTTGTGAGATAAATCATTTAGTGTACCATTCTTTAGTACCATTTTTTCAAAATGGCGGTCAGTTCTTATGTTCTAAACGGTGAAATCTTTTGATATGTTATTCAGAACGTCTTTGGGCACAGAATAGCGAAAAAATAATTTTCCTTGCAGTTTTTTTTAACCCTAGATCGTATTTTCCCTGGATTAATACATTCACCTATTCCCTTACGTATTTCAAACATTTACTGTGCACTAATGCCTTGTAATAACACGATGGTATTTTAATACACATTGGGGGAGGGTGTGATTATGAATATCACTGGTTCCTTTTGTGCTCCAAGTTTTCACAAATCCGCCTTTTTGGTAGTTTTTTAATCTTTTTTTTTTTTTTTGGGGGGGGGGGGTACTTTCAGCAACATAGTAGCACGATTTTTGTGAGACTTGGTTCTTGTAATGTGTGCTTCTTGAGTCCACATCAGAATCACTAGAAAAAATATTACCACCTTCTTAGGTGAATTACTTGTCCAACCTCAGGCACACCAAATATGCACCTTCTAAAATGTCAAAATTTAAGCTTTATTTTAGATTTTTTTTTTTTTTCTGCGAATGTGAACAAGCTGTAGGTCTTTTGATGCAATGCGTATGTTCCTTGGGTCGAGCTCTGTTGCATGCGTCACAAATTTATTGAGTCTAGAAATTGGTTTCGAGGCACACTGCTTAGTAGTGTGATACATTTTCTGATCCACACCACCATCTTCCACAGGCCAATAACTCTGGAGCAATTTTTCGGGGTAACGTCATATTTCGCCTGGAACATTTCCCATATTGGTCGAATTGACTGAAAATGTCTCAGATACGAGGTATTAACGTTTAACCCTAGATATATAGAATTATTGCTCACAGACTATTTGTCTTGAATTTTGTATATTACTATATTTTCACTGAAGTAAATTATATTAAGAAGAACATATCTATATGAAATGGAACTTTCTGTATGATTTCCAAAATTTATACTAAGCTATTAGTTAACTAGGACGCATACCCAGGGGTGGATTTCGGCCCTGGCCCGGCCTGAGTCCAAACGGTGCAAATTCTATTATGCCAATCATGGGAGGTCAACAAAAGGATTTTTGTGAAAGACTGGATGTTGATCAACAAGTAAGCTGTAAGTATTATCCTTTTTTCTCGTAAGATGTATATAACTAGTACAAAGGAAAGCCGGGATGGCAATTTAAGGTAAATTTAAGACAAATGAAGGAGAAAAAAGGATAATACAGCTTACTTTCGCATTAGATCACACATATTCACATGTACAAATAAAAAAAAAGACACTATATTCCGTGTATTCACACCTTGTACTTACACGCTATACAGTATTATTATTTCAAGTTCCGGATATCTACGCGCTACAGCAGTCAGTTGTTCTCCAGTTTTGATGCTTTGTCCGCTACGTGTCACCACTGTCTCTTCAAACTTGTACTTTGTGAACACGTGACCTTCGCTCTCTTCCTCTCTACTTGAAAAAGTGTGAATACACGAAATATAGTGACTTTTTTTATGTGTACATGTGAATATGTGTGATCTAATGCGAAAGTAAGCTGTAAGTATTATCCTTTTTTCTCCTTCATTTGTCTTAAATTTACCATATATATATATATATATATATACTGATCCTACTTACCTCGCCTGACCCTACCTCAACAAAAAATTGAATCAAATTTATCACTCCAGTGAAGAATTTTTACGACTCTTTCCATTTATTTGACATTACGTTTGCTTAAATGTTTTAAGGATTATGAAGGAACCTATCACTGCTTATTATTGATGTGATTTACATGAAACCCATACTAATCAAACATAAGAAAAATCCAAAAGGTAAGTCCTATGGCAAGTTCCATTATAAGTTAACGATGTTTATGGCACTATTAGTTAGGGCGCTTGTCGTGGAGAAGACGCCAGTTCACCCATCTCGATACAATGGCATCACATGATGCATTCTTTGCAACAAATGTTTCAGAAAGCTTATATAAAACGCAGCAGTAGAAGTTTGTCCATTGGGCATAAATTCCTTACGCACAATTCCTTTGCTACCATAGAACACAAGGACTGTTTTGATTTTTAATTACAACCGACGAATCTTTCCGGCCTTCGGAGAGTTTGCACACTTTTACTCGAACCTTTGCAGCTACGTTTCAAAGTCATAATGGAATACACAAGTCTTGTAACCTGTAATGATGTTATTCACGAAATGGACTTCCGATGGTAATATCCATCTCCCTACAGCATTCATCGTTAATCGTTAGTTAATGAATGTGAAACAAATTGGGCAAATACACACCTTGATTTATTACAACTCTTAAGATATTATTTATCAGATGATTTCCTTGTTTATTTATGGATATTCTGAAATCATAAGAAGGGTAACATTTTGTCCAGTAAAGATGGTTTCCCTTTTCAATCAACTCTGGTGTGCGAAAAGACCTTGCTGCGTAAGGATGTTCGCTGTTTTCTACTCGGTATCGGGAAATAGAAACCGATACTTAAATTTTCAGAACTGTTTCTCAATTTGTTTAATATAAAAAGTGACACTCGTCTTTGTCATGGATCTCTCTAAACTTGAAGTTTGACTAAATGTTCCATCAATAATACAAACTATATTTTTAACCAAATGTACACCTCTGAACTATTCTATTAAGATTTTCCTGTTTTTTCTTAGTCCCTCCACGCAAATATGCTAGAACAGTATCCCACGTTAATAAGTCATACCATACGTAATGTTTATTTGGCACAATAAAGGAAAGAACGATGACAGCTGGAACATATACATCATAATAATTGCCTCCTAATACTGCTGCCATTTGTCAACGAATTTTTAACGTCGTGCTTAAAGAAAGCTCTCGATCTGGACGAAACACTCGGGTAGTTCGCCGCACGTCACCCGCGTTTCGCAGTGTTTCCAGCCAAGAGAGTTTTGGAGACTGAAATCTGTAGGCACAAGGTCCGGTAAATAAGATGGGTGAGGAATTTTTCCCCATCCTATTTCCTGTAATTTTACCACAGGTTATCCTTGCCGTGTGTGGGCGGGTGTTGTCTCCGTGGATCAGCACATCCTTACAATTGACCAGTGCAGGACGCTCGTCCATCAATGCAGTTCATAGCGGTCCAAAAGATGACAGTAGAACTCCGGCGTTATAGTTTGGTTCGGTGGCATCAATTCAAAATAGATGATACCGTGAATACCCCACCAAACATACATCATCATTTTGTGAGAGTAGAGTTCTTGTTTTACCATTGTTCCCACCACACTTCCTTTATACACCCCGTGAGGTTTGCGCTTAATGTTGTAGTAACGGATCCATATCTCGTCTCAATTCTGTTCAAAATTGGCTCACTTCTGTAATGGGTCAATAGAGCAATGCAAATGTCCACACGCTGCTGCTTCTGCTGTGGTGTCAACTCACGGGGAACCCATTTCCTCAGTTTGGATACATAGCAAGTTCCTGAAAATGACAGTGAACGCTTCAGTGAAGTACTGTAGCCAATCCTTCAACTGTTAGACGTGGATTTCCCTCAACAGCTGCTCGCAAAACGTCGTTCCCCAACTCGACGGGTAGCCCTTGTCGTGACGTCGATGTTTTGTGTACTGCTACGCGCGCTTCCATACTATGTACATAACTTCACTGTTTGTGATCCAATGTGTTAAATCCACTACGAAATCAGGCTTTTTTTTTTTTTTTGGTTAAAATCTAAGTCTCGTTTAATGGGATTCAGGTAAGTTTGGTGAACATTTTGTGTAGAAATGAAATAAACTAATTTGTCTACAGTTCTCGACGTATTCTTTGTCCTCTTTCTTGTGCAACAGAATAATAACATCAATATTCCATCTTGAGAGTATTTCTCTCATCCTGATGCATATTGAAAATAGTATGTCAAGTTCTTTCATCTTTTCACCTCCCCATTTAAACATCTCAGCTGTGAGTTCATCCTCTGTCGATTTCCCTTGTTCATCCTTTTAAGTACTTTATTCTCTTCCTTTATTACGTTTGGGAATTCAACATAGTTTTCTTCTTAACCTTGTTATTCTGATTCTTAGTCGGAGTAATATAAATTTCTATAGAATTTTTAAAATAATTTATAATTTCTTCCTGAACTGGTTACAATCCCATCAGGTATGTTAACTGTCATTATTTGTTTTTTCCCCTATCAGGTGCTGTTGTTTGGGTTTCTTCGGGCTCTTGCTTTCCTCGATTGTTTTCCTCACAAGGTTCTCTTACATCCACTCTTATTTGCTTCCTTAAGGTTTTACTAATTGTACAGTTCCAAAACCGTACCGAATAATTGTTTCTAAAATACCATAAGTTAGGTTGGATATCTTGCTTCTCAATAAACTTCACATTTTAAGGACAGCTATAATATACCACAGTATTAGTAAATAATTTTATGTGGAATAATAATAGTAACTGAAATTATATTAGATGTTGAATTACTCTCTATAATATCTTATTATTAATAATATTAGTTTCTTAAAGTTTGGCTGCAAAATGGACGACAAACATTAGTGAATTTAGTGGAAAACCCTAGACTAATGTAGGGAATGCGCCAATTTGGGTACTGGCAACGTTGTTGAATGAGAGAGAGAGAGTGGGAAAAGATGGCTCACTGAAGCAGACGGAATTTTCAGTGATATATTCTGTACATTAAGTATAACTATAATCAAGTGGTGGAGAATCAAAAAACTCTACAGTAATCCGTAGCCGAAGTCGCAATATATAGTTGTTAACATGAAGGACAAAGCTTTAGCAATGGAGTGTTAAAAAAAAAAACAATTCCTCATCAGCCACTGTAGTAGACAAGGAAATATTGCCCCTCCAAGGTAAAATTTAATCTTTATTTTAAGGGAGCAGGACTATAGCAAGAACATCACTGTTTTGGTGTGTACAATTACAGTACAAATCATTCTAGTTATCAATTTCTTTGAACTTGTGATGTCAAACTATTACGAGGAATGTTTTGAGAGAAGTTTAAATTCATGCTCGAACATGTGCGCTGTAGACCAGGAACAAAGGCACTAGGTATTCAAACATATTACATCAGGTATCACTGTTACTGTCAACTCAAACCAGTTAAACAAAATCATGTGGTTTTCATCTCAGTGACAAGGATCATCTTTACTATTATGCAATTAAAAGTCAGGAAGGTTAGGAATCAGGGCCTTGCTCATAAGGCAGTAACCGTTACTTGTCGTAATGTTAAATATTAAGAAGTGTGACTGTGAGTTGAACTGCATCTTTTCTTTCAAAGATTGTCAATATATGTCGTGGGCCGAAATACTTTTGTTTTCCTCTTATGTTAATTCCGCTGACAGTTCATTAAAAGTATATTTGAATGTAGCAAGGAGGATAGTATTTCTAGGCCGGCTGTTTGATAAAACTATATGTATTAGAGAAGCTGTTAGTGTCACACTATGTTTGGAGGTGTAAACAGAAGATGTTTGGTCCCAGTAGATCTAACCTAACCTAACTGTTCATCGTGATCCTAGGTGTGCTTTAAAGTAATATGGTATTGAAGTTATTATACTGCTGCCGTAATTACCTGATACAAGACACATAGGTGTTGAAAGTTCATTCCGTAAAAATTGTCTGCCGTTAAAAATTCAATAATAGTTCCTGTCCATATGCTCAACATTACTGTGTAACTGTTATTATTATTATCAGTGAAGTGAGGAACCTAATCTAACCTAACCGAACAAGAAGAAACCAATTTTTACAGTTATTTTGACTTTCTCGCGGAAAGACAGTGAGGCTAACTGGTACCATTTCAAAGTACCACAATAATTGTTTATTCAAGTACAAACATTGTAATCAAGTAAAGCAAAGCCTGACCTTTGTATGTATAATCACCTTTGTATTAATATAAAACTTATTTAAATTTTTGCTATAGGTTATGTAATGCTAGTACGTAGGAGAGAAGTATTCTATGCTGGCAAGTAAAGTAAATTTACCCCAAATTTTTGTCTTTGAGCCTATCTTTCAAAGAACTTCTCTATATTTTCTTCAGAGCGCAAAATATTTCTATAATTTCTCTTCATATAATTCTTACTGCTTATTATTCTACATTACAAAGCTCTAGAATACTTATTATGTTTAGTACGGATCCGAAGTAAGTAATGCACATATATTAAATACTATAATATATATACATTGCTCATGTAATGTTCGAAGCTCCCAAAATATACATTGTTTGTGGAGAATATTTGTAACCAAGTTTATGCAATGGTATCCATTATTGATATCATACACTTTGTATGGGAGTACCTAGGTAAATGGAATTTTCAGACTAGAGCGGATGAGCTCTAGTACAAGACTATTATATAACTTTGTGCAGTGATTAGTGCAGAAATACAGGAAACTTTTGTAGTGCACAAGTTTAATATACTGGAAATTCGCTAGTCAGAAACACTTGAATGTTATTAAAATTCACTACTGGAACAACATTATCCAGTAAACCTGATGGGCATTTTCTATGGATTGAAATTATCCATATACAAAGTATGATGTTTTGGAATGAGAAATCATAAGAAATAGGGTATGTAAAATGTGTTTATTCTTATTAATACATTTTATTTCTTTGTATTTCTTTGTGTTTATTAACATATTACTTCCACAGGAGTTAGTTAGATTTACATAGATGACTTGCAGTTATTTTGGCGACTCCGTTGTATAGGGCCAGTAGGTTAGCATCTGTGGTTGAGAAATAGCGATAGACAGTAGCTAGGAACCCTTTCCACAGTGTAGCAACTTAATAATACAGTACCAGATCAGACTGCTAAGTCTGAGGTGGGAATATCATTATTAGTATTATTATTGGCAACTTTATAGGTAAACGTTGCTATAGTTACTCTTCGCCCATACTTTGTTATGAGAAGACGTTGAGGAAACGTTACATAATATATTTAATCTTGTTTATGCTATTTTCCCCTTCTTTTCATCATCAAAACTGTAGTTTGTTCAGTGATTTTGCTATCTTATTTAATTTTTGATGCCTGCTATTTCAAGGCTGTCTCTCTTATTACCTGTCACTACTTTATTTCTGCAACTGATATCTTCTTGTTCTTTTACCTCTTCCAAGGCGCTGAATGTGTTGCTCAGTTCTACATCAAAATGTGTTGATTGATATGTAAATAAATTATATCGTAAATATCAAAGTACATCGTCAATCACTGATCACTTCGACTTCAGGTTACATCATGCAAGTGTTCCCTGTTTTCCTACGTGAAATGGACTTAGTTTAAAGGCAACATCATATTTTGTGTATAATTTAATATAAAATTCTGCTTTCTTCCATTCATAGTTTTGCACGAGCAATTTCGGCCTTTTATTCTTACTTTAATATATATTATTAATATATAATGCTCATCAACTTATTATTCCAGAAAGTCTTTATAAAATATAAGAAATATGTACAAAACATATGTTAATGTATCGGTGAAAAAGTTGTAGCGATACATCCTTACATTTTAGCAACTATTTTCCATTGAAGAAATATTTGAAAATACGCGCAATAGACAGGTAACTGTCCTAATACATTTGCTTTATCATCCTAAAAACTTCTGTCTCCCTTTTACCGAAGCGCACACCGAACTTAATATTTGCCCTGCTTCGTTCCAACGTTTCGAACAAATTAAAGTGAGTACGTGGTTTAACCCATTTCACGCTCTAACATGACTACCTAGACAAACATTCTTGATGGCGGGTGTTGCTTAAGAACCTTTCTTTTGTTTCCAATTTGCAACTGATCGATAGGAAGTGCAACTTCCCTTCTCATAAAACCAGCTTCGTTTTCAAACTGTCGAACTTGGTCGAGAAGAAGAGCAGCGTTTGCTGAACTTCGCCCAACAATAAAGGTTCATTCAATTCAATTCAACTGTGTGAAACTTATACCGATAAGTCATTATTTCGCAGATATCTCCATATGAAACTATTTGTCTAACTATATTTAATTTTACTAGAAACTAGAATACATTTTCTTTCACTGATGCAAATTACGATAACAAAATTGAAATGAAAAAATACACTTACATCTTCTATTGCTTCATCAACTTCTTCAGGAATGTCCATTCCCACCCAAGGCTGCAAAGCAATCTGATTTAGATTTGAACGATGTCGTTTGCATTTCTTGTTGCCGCAAACTGTACATGACTTTGGAACAGGTAATGGTGATATTCGAACAAGCGGTTGTGGAGATAACATAAAGAGAAAGTTTGGGGCTTCAAGCCTTGAGCTGAAAACAATAAATATTAAGGATCACTACATAATTACTATTAAGGATATATTTATAATCACTAAATAAAATTAGAATTTAGTTACTTCATTTGTATCACCTGTGAAGTTACTTCATGTGACCCATTAAGAGTATAAATTGAAAGAAAATCTGATAAAAGAAAATATAAAAACAGAAAGAGGTTAATGGATTTATTGCAGACTAAATGACATGGCAGCGATGTAGAATATAATGTGGTATTTTCGATTCAGATTATTAAGCGTTCTCTAAAACCGTTTTCGCCGAAGCCTATCGAGACTACATCTAAAAGCAGAAAAGTAACACCCTAAACATGACCCGAAATATTTGTGAGGAACAAGCTGAAAGTAACGTGTCAATCAACACGATTGCAGAAAATGGAGAAAAGCGGGTAATGACAGGAATGTTAGATTGAAGATTAGAACACGTCTGCAGTAGAAAAATGAGCTAGGATACGAAATGACAAAAACGTGAACTCACTATGTATGAACTTTTATAAGCATAACATGGAGTCATTCACTGACTTAACAATTTATCATCATTCTCATTCTGGTAACCTATTCATATAAGCCGTTTATAAATCTATATACATAATACGACTCGCAGTCAGCTGGGAGTTCACTATCCCGTAACTATTAATGTAATAGATGTAGTTGACGCAACAAGGTAGCCCTGTTTAGATAATGATAATCTGTTGTTACAGGTGATGTGGACTACTTCATCGGCTCTCTTTAAAAATAGGTAGAATCTACCAAAACTATCACCCACCGCGATTTCAATAAACTTCTGCTAAACATTTCAAGGGTGTTCATGCCAACTTTAAAAACTCTGATTGTCAATTTATGACAGAATCTTCAACTACCTGTTCTGGAGATAGTTATAATATCTTCTTCTCTTGAACAAAGAACAGTCAAGGTATCGACACAAGTGATATCTATGTGCGACAGTCCCATAATCTGAAGATGGTAATTTTGTCGTTAGCATATGGTCTACAAACGGAGATGGTTAGAACATTACTCTATATGCTGCTGTTCACGTCGAGAAAGATAAGCTACAGTTACTAGTAATATGGATCAAGTAAACTAAACAGTAGAGAAGGGTGACTTTGGGTGGAGCAACTTTTCTTTTCACTGATGAAAATAGCAAGTGAAACAAAAAAAAAAAGATGTTTCTGGCTACTATAAAGTGAGCAGATTACTATCACATTGTTTTTTTCTTTTTGTGCCCTGGTTTGTTATATGATTTCTAGAGAAGGTCAGAGTCACCCAATGCCACCTCCTTCAATGAAGTGACTATACGTTGCCGTGAGTGTGTAAGTTGAAGATCACAAACAACAGTATAGTTATTTTTTTTTTAAAGAAGTACAGTACAATATTTAAACAGACACTTCTAAAAATGCAGAAACTAAAAAAAAAAAAAAATGCTTCACATTTTTTCAGTTCTCAAGTTAAGTTCCACGTTATTACTGTTCTAATTTACCATTTTAAGTTTTTTTTTTAAAAACTTTGAAATGTTCAACAATAACTGAGTTTTGGCTGTATATTGAAGTATACTCTGTTATGGAGTTACTTAAATACAGGTCACAAGTTTTCTAGAGAAAGAAATTTTGACTTTTTTCAGTTGACACAAAATACTTCTTAATATTTGTATAAAATAATTATTTTATTTTCCTGTGATATTTGCAATGTGCTATATCATTATATGTTTAGTAGTTTGCTTCTTAGTCGTGCACAGTTTTTTAATATATACATGTATATTACACGGTAGGAGAGAAAAAGGACAGAGCGGACAGATGTGGGACTGGTGTTAAAGAAACGCCATTTTGTCAACAAAACATTCCCACCAGTTGAAAACGCCTATTGCGAAACGTACTACTTTTCTATTGTGTTTGTGATGTTATTGTACAGCTGTCTCAAGAATCTACCATCTAAGTATCCTTTTTTCTACCTGTTTTACCATTATATATATACCACACATATTCACATGTACACATAAAATAGTCACTATATTTCGTGTATTCACACTTTTTCAAGTAGAGAGGAAGAAAGCGAAGTTCACGTGTTCACAAAGTACA
The DNA here is from genome assembly GCA_022664845.1 of Lepisma saccharinum. Lineage (NCBI taxonomy): Eukaryota > Metazoa > Arthropoda > Insecta > Zygentoma > Lepismatidae > Lepisma > Lepisma saccharinum. The sequence goes on from JAGDQP010023261.1 coordinate 27,549, forward strand.
AGTTTGAAGAGACAGTGGCGACACGTAGCGGACAAAGCATCAAAACTTGAGAACAACTGACTGCTGTAGCGCGTAGATATCCGGAACTTGAAATAATAATAACTGTATAGCGTGTAAGTACAAGGAGGGATTGGGGATGGAGATGTGTTGAAAATGCAGAGGAAAAGGGGAGCTTAGAGCTATTAAAGGTTAATGTCAGTTTTTTTTTTTCGCTCAAACCGTGAATAAAGGCATTCTCCCACAGACGTGTGTTGAGGTGCTGGTCGTAGGGGGTAAAATGTGGATTATGGCAACCAGGAAAGATAGAACAAAATTGGTATTGTGGGACTCGGTGTGCAAGAAAACTGGGGCATCCGGTTTGTTGATAGTACAGAACTGACGATTGTTATTAATTCGAATGTTAAAAGCACAACTTGTTTCCCCCACATAAAAGGCATCACAGAACTTGCAGAAGATGTTTCTAAGATTACGTGGATGTTGAAAAACTAATCTAGGTTTGAGGGGGAATATTGATCTTGTGTCTGGGTCAGACTGGAGAATGTGGAAATTAGAGTGTAGGATTTGTTTGACCTTGGTTAGTTTAGGATGGAACTGGGTGATTAGAGCCGGTGTGTTGGATTTTTGAGTGGGTTGAGTGTGTGAGGATGCACGGCGGATCTGTTTGGTTACAAGGTTAGAAGGGTAGCCTCGGTTGACTAGAGCCTCCTGGAGGCGTTGGTTGTAAGTTTCAGCAGCAGAGGTGGTGGAATTCAGGCGTTGTCCTCTGAGGGCAAGGGAGAAAGGAATAGCTTTTTTGGTGTGGTAAGGATGGGAACTTGAGTAGTGTAAATACTTCATATGGTTGGTGGTTTTTATGTGAATGGAAGTGGTCAGAGTGTTGTTTTCTAAGGTGATGTCCACAAAAAGGAATGTGACTCGTTTGTCGGAAATGGACAGGTGAACTGGACAACACGGAATTGGTTCAGTTGTTCTAGGAATGTCTTGAGACTGGTTTCACCATGAGTCCATAGCATCATTATATCGTCCAAGAATCTTACCCAGAGTAGAGGGGTCAAAGGTACGGAACAAGATGTTTCTAAAATTTGGGGGATGCTCCAAACACCTGAAATCCACGCGATATATAGTAGTCAATTGTTCTCCAAATTCGATGCGTCGTCCCGTCGTCCGCTACGTATTGCGACTGTCGTCTTGGTCTTTTATTCAATCTGCACGTGTTCGTCTTTTCTTCTACAATCAAGAAAACAGTCTTAATAGACCGAAATATTGAGACATCTGTATATGTTTCTGTGTGTGTGTTCTAATATGGAACCTTAGATTTTATCATAATCATAAATTATTTACCTTTTCTCTCTCTCCCTATTTACTTATATATATATATATATATATATATATATATAAGATGGTAAACGAAGTAGAAAAAAGGATACTTACATAGTGAAATCTTGAGATAGGAGCACACGAACTTCACAAACACTATAGAAAAATAGTACGTTTCGCAATTGCGTTTTCAACTGGTAGGAACGAAAATGAACAGAGCGGACATGTGTGAGAGTGGTGTTAAGGAAACGCCATATTGCCAATGATGCTGGGTGATAGTGTGGCCAGGTTATGGAGGCAGGAAAATGACTAGGTGGGTCGGAGAAAACACCAAGTGGAGAAGAAAGTGCAAAGGTTACTAGAAGCAGGTAAGGGGCTTCCTGAAGAAATAAGAGGGTAAAGAATCGGAGGGGAGGGGGAAATAATAATAATAATGAAGATGAAGGGAAGAACAAAGGAACAATATAGTAAAATGGAATAAAATAAAAGTGTAACTAGAGACGGAACAAGGAAGAGAAACAA
>JAGDQP010023262.1:0-17342 GCA_022664845.1 Lepisma saccharinum
GTCATCACAAGTCTGCCTGGACACTTATTTCGTTTGTACTGGTATGTATACTCACGCCACCTCACTATTTATGTGCACTTCACTGTCTGTATTGCCGTTACCATTCTTTCTAGACACTGTAATGTGTTTGTTCGTAATTGAAATATGACCCTCTTCAGTTCTTTAATACATCATACATGATATTTACTACTTCAATTATTTAATATACCTAGTTTTTCCCCTTCGGCCCTTTTCCATATTTTCCCTTTGCCTCCTCCATAGTGGGTGATACGAACATTTGCGAAATTAGCTGCTTTCAGATTCGTCTTTTTCGACCTCGATTTAGTAAATGAGCGTGGTTTCATGTCCGAGTTCAATTTTGAGTTGGAGACTCTCCCTTGTAAGACGCGACCTATATGTATGGACACGAGTCAAGTGAGGCAAAGGTAAACTTTCAAGATTCCAGAAACGAAGAATTTTAGAAATTTAAGGTATAAACTGGTATAGTGACAACATATTTACATATATGTATACCTTGAAATACTAAAAGATTTTCTTTTTTCAATAGCTATATTTATATCATATATCTGAGTACAAATTTGCTTAGGTTTTAATTCTGTTTTACGTAACAGAGTTGTACTTGATTTTTGCTTCTACAAAGTTAAAAATTTAGATTAGCTGTTCAGCAATTTCTTTCTAGTTTTTTTCTGAAGAATTTGCTCATATATTGTTTCATGAATAAAATTTAATGTCATCGTTTAAAACAAATAAAAAGTTAACTATGAAAAATCTTCTTCGCTTCATAGGTCATGTACGGCCTTGTCCTAATTAGTGGCGTGAACCCAACGACCCCAAATCAAGGCATTTATTTTCCTTTAAAAAACAGTTGGTATCTTGATGCTGGATCAACTTAAAAAACTGGGAACCTTGCTGGGAATCGAAGCCAGTATTGCTCATATCGAAGACTTGGTATTTAACCACTCTGATTAGCATTAGCTCCAAGTAAGAGTAGTACCTTTGTGTTAATTATTGTATACACTAAGCACTTTGCAGAATTTGGATCAAAAATGGGAAGACTGTTGTTGCTGGCCCTCCTGACAGAAGTTTTCTATTATAGTCTCTGTATATCGCAGCCGGAGTCCAACCAGGAACCATGCGTCACGTAAACGAAAGTTTACTCTATCTGATGACATAGCTATCATAGAGACTATTTTGAGAAGGAAATCTTACAGAGTGGACAGTTCTGGCGAAACATGAAACTATATGCAAACGAAATACCACTGCAAATAATATAGAAGTGTCAAGTTTTATGCTCGGAATCGAAAACATGCAGACGATATAATGTTGGAACGTTACCATAGCAACTGGATGTTACAATAACGTATACGTATCATGTGAAAGTATTAAAAGTACCTTATGTGATGTGATGTAACGACGGAATGATCAAAAACAGAACGAATGGTTAAAGTGAGCAAAATTCATAAATGAAGCTTCGTCACATCTGTTGTGATTGCAGTCGCCCTCGATAAAGTCAAAACAGAACTGAACAGCCGTTTGGAATGGATCTGGTTTTTCATCAATATATCCTGCGTTGCAGAGGCATGCTTGAGCATGGTCTGAAAAAATGTCGCATGAGAATTGGAAATGCGCAAGTGACTAGAGTTTAATGAAGTAGCTACAAATTTGCTATCTTTTAGTCAAGAACGAGGAGTAATTCTATATTCTTCATATACTATATAAAGTGTTTGTAAATACTGAAGACATGCACATACCTGTGTACTTCGCGGGAACATTTCGATGGTAAATTGGAGTACATTGGGAAGTAGAGAAATCATTGCTGTCCTCGTATCCGCTCCACTAATCAACAATCGGAAGAATGTTTCCTTCCTAAACTGATGGATGCCAGAGATGGCTTGGGTGTGGGGGAATAGGTGGAGACGAATGATGGGGTATACTGGTGGTTTTTCGAAAGAATAAGGTGGTTTGGTGGCGGTAGAAGTGGTCACCATGAGTTGGAGTTCTACTGTTTACTCTCCAATCCATTCTAAGGTTGGAATCAATAACATAGTTGACGGTGATGACAAGCACCTACAGCTGTGTCTCCGCTCCTCCTTAATCCGGGCTTCAAACCTGGCATGGACCCTTTCCTTCACATCACCATCCAATCCTCTAAAACTCATATCAGGATGCAGTTTTCCACTCCGTGTGACTTTTTTGTGAGATTTTCAACATGCAAAACAAACAAAAACTATAAAGCACTATATACTTCTTTACAATCACTTTTTTGATGACGAGCTTTTTCATAGTACGAAACCATGAAAAGTAGAAACAAGTGGCTACATTTGGTACGGAACGGTCAGGTTCTACTGACAATTTTCAGAAGCTAAGACAAGAACATTAATTATGTCTACGGCGTCCGGACAAAAAGATTCTTTTGGCAGCGATGTGTAAGTAGAACAGGAGACAATGTAATTAATTTTCCTCTCACCTCGCAACTCTTCTTTCTGAAAGTTAACAAAATCGTGTACGACTAGTAACATACCTGTACGTGGGAAGTAAACACACTGAAGGATTTGTTGCGAGTGTTTAAACATAACATACATATTATGTTGACCCTTATTAAGTCTTAATTTCTCTGTCGGATTGTAAGCATGGGGTTCGTTATTTTAAGCGCTTCGTAATTATCTATTAATGATATTCGTGATTATCTTGGAAGTGTTATGTGCATTATAATTTGCAATTATTATGCTTGCTTGTTGTAAACTAACCTAGAAACTGAATATGTATACTAAAGTAGGTAACAGATGCTTAATAAAATGTTCCAATTATGTAGGATGCAGAATCGTATTCTGTATATCACTTGTTTCCCCTGTAACGTCTACGAATTGCCTGAGGCAAATGCTCTAGTTGACCTATGCCATTTGCTAGTCAATCCTGTCATGATTGGCTCCCAGATAGTTTCATCGTAAATGTCCTCTATTTGGAAAGGAACGGAGAGAGAGAGAGAGGGAGGGAGGGGGATCTACTGACACTAACAATCTGTTGTATTACTGGGAATATGATTCTCCGTATAAGCTGCACCTAGAATTCCCATAAGGAACAGTGAAACAATGCCAATGTTTTCAGAGCTTCATACCGCCAAACAAACTTGAATTTGTATATTAGAAATGTAAAGTGCTATAATAATAATCTTAAATAAACAGTTATAAACATGGTACCTAAACAAAATTGTTAACTTTAGTGTATTCTAATTAATTCGTCATAAAATCTTTCACTCTAAATTACATTACACTAGAAAAGTGACTATCACGCCATTTACTAGTACGTAAAACATTTTTGTTTAGTAATTTCTACTATTACTTGAAGAACTCTTCATTTCCAGGAATTCATAATATCATAGGCAATCAAAATTGAAAGCAAGTTATATAATTTATGTCAAATATCATTTCCAATACAAAGAATAAACTACAGCAGAATGAATGATCAACAAAATATCTCAAGAGTACATGCTACTTTACAAATTACTCGGGATAGACAGTGTGCATCCATTTTTTATAAATAAATTTGATTGCTTTTGTATTCACTGCTAATGAGCATTAATTTGAGTTTGACTTTCATCACCAAAATATAAGCTATTTTTCCCTACGTAATATACAGCTTATAATGTTTAAAAAATAATGTAAAACCTCGTTATATTCTACTACTTTCAAACGTACTGTAAACGCTTCTATTGGCTTCAAACTGGCTGCTTGCTTTCGTTCACCTTGCACGCTATAGCATGCTAAAGTAGCAGCAGGCGACAGAGGTGACTGAGAGATTTGAGTAGAGAGACAGTTCTCAAGATTTCTTGCTTCAGTAGTCTTCAACAGAGATATACGCAAAGACTTTGCTTGATGCCACACGCTTTGAAATAGACATATCTCTGCTCATAGAACACATGCATGAGTTGTTCGCGGGCAGTGAATTAAAACTTGTGCGAGAGCATATTGTTCAACATAGGAACTGAATAGAAATTAAAAGTAATAATACAATATTTATCGCTGTAGATATTTTGTTTAATACTGAGTTGTCGGAAACGATATCTAATGACATAGAGACCATCTATTCTATTTTCTCAAAAAATAATTTTAGAGGATAGAAAACTTCGTTCCCAAAATCCTCCTACTTGTGATTAATACGCGGAAAGCGGATTAATTCTTGCTGAAAGACTTGTTTTGTATAGCTAATTTAGTAACCTTGTAACTAAATCTAGGATAATTTATATCTTTGAATGTTTAATAAATTATTAACATTAATTTAGCTAATCAAATTTATAACTTCCCTATTTTTGATGTAGAACTTTTGCCACATACATACCCCTCCGTAGCTACAAAATCGCAAGCGTTTACTACTGGTAAAATAGGCTCTCAGCCTTTTTTGAGTTAACTTAGATCACTTCAAGACAATTAAATTTCTCAGGGAGAAAGAAAATGAAATTTTAGACTCCGTTATACTGCAAACTAAGGTAGGTTTTCGTAATTTTGAGAAATGTTTTAGTTGAAATCAGAGAGTATAATAAACCTCGAGCCACTTTTATGCAATAAGCGATTGCTCAATTTAAACTGTTACGCTAAAGTGATTTGAACTGGCTGCCACTATAAAATGAACATTAAGACTTGCAATACTGAACATAAAATTCTCGCGTGAATTAAGTTGTTGAAGTTCATTCTTTAGATGTAGTAGGGACTGTCATTACATAGAGTAACATATGACATTGCCAATGTACGTGGGATTTAGGAATTTCCAAGCTTTTCATTCCTGTTGATTTTTATTTATTTATTTTGCTATTTCCGTGGAGGAGTGATATTTCTACCCAAGGCCCAATTCAGGCATTCGCCTGGCTGCGTATGTAAGGCTCGAACTCACGGCTTCTCTCCAGCGTTTGCCGAAGTCATCGATGTAATTATATGACTACAGGGAGTGGGTACATATCTGATTTTATCTACCAGAAGTTAACTGAGGTAAGCAAGTAAGCATAGTTCGTATTTGTCATTTTTGTTTTCAATATTATCCTATTTTTCAGAAGAAAATTATAGTTATCTTCTTTTTTGTGTGATTTCCGTAAAGTTTTTGTAACACTGTCTACCCAATTTTTTATGCCACGCTTCATCACTGTTACTGAACACCCGTTAAAAGGCTAAATTTTTGTACTGTCTATCTTACTTTTATTATATTTTGTTGAGTTCAAATATTATCCAAAACTTTAATTTTATGCATATTTTAGTCAAAAATGTTATAAATATATCATATGGCAATGTATTAAATCAGTGTTCAGTTCAGAAGATGTCTACTAAACCACTGTTAAGACTAATTTGACATTGAAATCAACATGTTATCACCATAGGAAGATTTTCTCTAATTACAACATTTTTATAATACATAATTATGTTATGCAATCTCCCTTCACATATTCCCCTATTATATAACACTTTTGATTTCCCCCGTGTCTTTTTTTAAATTAACCACGTATAGATTATATAAAAATGGAGAGAAAGTTGGAAGATTAAGAACAAAGAATTTTAGGTATTTCGAAACCTCCCTGTGGAATGCTTTCTGGAGAAAGAAGCTGTGTACTGTAAATCAATAAAGGCGACCAATTCGATATGAAATCTAATCCGATTTTCCCTGACTAAAGTCGACGCAGCTTCACGCAATGCGGCTTTAAAATAGAATGCCGTTTCGTAGAAATGTTCTCCACAATCTTCTCAACAAAGAAACGAGCTTTCTTTCTCCACTTTGTGTGTATGCGCAAAAGAACGGTTTTGGGATTACCACACAACCTGAGTCAGTAGCAGAAATAACAACTGTATTCTTTGTCGATGTGTAATATTCCAAAACATTTTTAAGGCTCGTTGTACTTTCTAGGACAGTATCTCCCAGTTATTTTTTTTTCAAAATATGAAATGTGATACATACAATATATATACATATACTCTTATTTATTTATCTGTTTGAAATAATAACCAGTAATGTTTGTATGATTTTTATAAAAAGAAATTTCATAAAGATCTGGTTAACTGGGACGATGTTAATTCTATTAATTATGTTTTAAAATACAAATTAATCATGATAATTTTCAAGCTTACGTTTACCATGTCTGATTTTTTCACGAATTTATGAAATTTCACTTTCCCGCTTCCTCCCAACACAAAATCACTACCCATAGCAGAAAAAAGGTTAAGAATTATGGGATAACCACAACGTTTACATTAGAAATAAGGTAAAGAAAGAAAATTGGAATTTCATTATTTATCTTTCTAGGCGGTTGTACTCCTATTAGTGTAAGGACCAATTACAGTGTATTCAACTATATGCTTCAGAGTCTGACGTCTTCTATTGAAATCTTCACTGGTGAGAAGAGCCTGCCCGCTAACTTACATCCTACGTCAAGACTTCTAATTAAGGACATTTTGAGCAAACGATAAAGTACGTTTAGTGGGTTAAATTATCTCATAAGCTGTTATAGTCCCTGATAGTTCACTGTTGGACTAACAAGGAAAGTCCTTAAGTCGTGAGAGCTAGATTGTTTTTGTTAATATTGGTTTCCTGGTTAATTTCTGGTCGCTAAATAGCGTGGTGATAGTCAATCGTTTCGCAAATGCGTTGGTGGCATCCCTAACCGTTGGTACACTTATCACGCCGAGCCTGAAAATAAAGGAATTTTATTGACTTTTGTCATTTTTCTTTTATATATATTTCATTTGAGACGTAACAGAACATGTATTCCGAATATATAATGCTTTATCCATAAATATTACGGTGTGACAAGTTGACCGAAGCGTAGTGGGCAAACAACGCATTTCCGTAACTAGTGACTATTACCACGCTAATTAACGACCAAAAATTAGTCAGGAACCAAATTTTCAAAAAATCTGGTTCTCACGACTTGAGAACTGTAGTTGTAAGTGATCAACAAGCAGGACACTTGGTTTCAATTCCGATGTTAAATTTAAAAACAAGTTTGTAAAATGCGCAAATTTGTGGTAGAAGAAAGTAGGTATTCGATGTTTCCAAAGCTAATGCTTCAATAAATACATAATCAAATGTCTCCTAATGAATCTAATTGCGCATTTTCAGTCGAATTAGCAGAAACCGATCTACCAACGTTCAATCAATCAATTACGACTGGAAATTTATATTGGCTTTTAAAAATTATTTCAGAAAGGTACATTCCTAAGTAGATATGTGTGTTAAGACAACTAAATCGAATCCTATAACATTATTTCACGTCCGCGTTGAAAAACGTAGGACGCCTTAAGGTAATTTTGAATGTATTTATGGCCTTTATGTATATATGGTTCAAACCGGACTCTAAGTACCTTTACTTTAAAGGGGTTTATAAATTAATTGTGTTTGTGGTATAACCTACAAAACAAAAGCGAAGTGTATTTTCTATTCGATAAAGATAAAATGAATTGTATGGGCGGTAACAGCACAATGGCTTTCCTCCCCATACGGGGGAAGCCCCTTATCTTCGTCACGTCTAAACAAAGCTGTTAATCAAGTAAAATAATAAAATCATATTAAAGCTGGATTGTCTATTCGAATAAAAGGCGCAGAGAAAATTCTTATGCTCAAGGAAGTATTAAATATACATTGTGTATTAAGCTGCCAGTGTACATGTTATACATTTACTTTTACGAAGCACAATTTAAGAAACTCTCTTCAATATTCTTGTAAGTAACTCTCACTGTTTCTCCCTTCCATAAACATTTTTGTGTGCAATCTGTTTAAGACATTTGTCACATTGTCTGAATGGTAATCGGGATTAATGGTAATAGTAATCGTAGTGCTATTACCGCCCATAAAATTTATTTTATCTTTATCTGAATGGTAATTTCATCGATTAATTCGTTATTTGTCTTAAACAGATTATATACGTCCTCACATATTCGCGTTTTGTGTGTATAGATAGTAACAAATTAATTTCACCACTCAACATTGAATGAAATTTTAGTTATTTACCTTAAAATGCTGAAACATTCCACTGGCATGTTTCTGATATTATTCAGGGGCATTTTCCGTTGTTTATTCTAAGAATTAATACTTTAAGAGATGCTTTACTATGGCATATTTGGCTAAAACCATGTTGCAATACGTAAAACATTTAAAAACAATGTACAATACATATTATAGTGCTATGTACAAAACTAATACATTTGAATATCCAAACAAAACTTATCTGCACAAACTCAGAATCAATTAGAGAATACTCAGGGATATGTACATACCACAATACAATTAAGAAGAGTGAGCTTAGTATGAACATTGTTCATGTTTTCCCTTTGCTGCTTTCAGTGTTGCCAATCTCTTTGGTACGCTATGCTTAAGTGACTATCGTGCATCGATATCCAATGCTTGATACTATATCTCAATTAGTGCATCAATGAGTTCTCTCGTAGTTTCGAAACCTCCTTTAGTTTGAGGCAATATTTGTCACAAATTTTTGATAAGGTTCAGGTCAGCAGAACTTGGCGTCCAATACAATAATTTGACACTCATTGTCAGACTTAAAAATACAGTTTATCACCGAAACTACTCTATAACAAGGTGCATTATTGTCTTGAAAAGTAAAATAATATAAATGCTCACCAGAGAAATACTCTCTGATCGTTGGCATCTTATAGTTTAATATGTTTATGTCGTAGTCGACAATAATTACACCAATACAAATTTCCAACCGTCCAACCCCCTTCAATGTAAAACATACCCACATCAGTACTGTACACTTTCTCATAGTTTCTGTGTTGATCTAATGCTCTCATTCTTACGTTTTTCACTCTTTCACGTCATTTACAAGCACCATAAAGTCATTTCATCTAAAAAAGAATAGCATGTTCCTACTTCTTGACATTCCATGCTTCATTAACACTGAGAAAATATATTCTGGCTTGTAAGTAATCTGCTTTGAGTAATGACTTTTTCTTGATTGTTTCTTGTTTGTTTGTTTTTACAAATTCGCTTTTCAGTCTCTTAGCAATGGCCATGTGACATACACGCACACCAACTTCAGTAGCTAGCGTTCCATCAAGTTGACTTGAAATAAAACTAGGTATATTATATAGTGAGCAAACGTTTATTTGATGCTATAGTGGCCAAATAATTTAGTTCTTAAAAACTTATTTTCTGTCACTTTGGATAAATACATGTTTTACTCCTTTGATCCAATCACTAGTTGAAGAATATGGAGTAAAGCAAGTAGATGTAGTTTCATTCAGGGACGAAGCGTGGTTCCATCTCAGTGATTGCGTTTACACTCAAAACGTATTGGTATTCTGATAATAATAATGTTTTGTGTTAAGAACTTGTAAATTTTTGGATGTGTTGCATCACATAACATCACCAAATAGAGGTATCGAAATTCCCACAGACAGTCGTGATTGCAATAGTGTTATTAAAACAACAGTCATAGAATTCATATACTACTTGCGTTCAGTAGAGATATCAAAGCTGGTTAGAACCAGACGTTGCCATGTATCACAGTACAAAAAGTTATTTCCTACTTAAAAAGATTTTTTGGTGAAAGTGTAATTTGAACAGGTCTGACCTTGGCTGTTCACCAAAGTTACCCTAAGCAGATTATACTTCTGGTGCTAAAACCTAAACTTAGACAGAACATTAAATGGACGTCAGCTTTTCGCTGTTTCATGTCATCGAACATGTTGAAAAGAGTCCACGCTTGAATTAGTATGAAGCGTCGCTTTCAACATAGAATGGCATAAATTAACGTAGTTGTTGTATGTGTCCAGTCACTCATTAAACCACAAAATATGTAGGTTTTATTCTGAATTACTTGACTGCTTGATCATCCGTTATTTTGCAATTACTTGAACAAGTTTAATGTCAACGGTTAGACGCCTACTTCGATGTGCTTCAATACAATTATAACTCAGCTTAGAACATCTGCAGGGTAATGAAAGCGAATTTTGATGTTCAGCTTCTATATTTATATTATTTACAAACTTCATTAATTTAATCGTATTACGTTTCCAATTAAAAATACCTTCCAGAAGCTACTCGATAACTTGCAATATAAATTGAAGAAAAATATTTGGAAACGCATTGCATGTAAACACGCTAAGAATTAATTGGCAGTTTTTGTTTGTTGCTTCAGGAATGACTAGCTGTCATGTATTTATTTTCTTTTAGCATTTAAAAGGCCAATACAAGAAAGAATAGAAAAAGAAGACATATTAAAATGAAAATCCTCTTTCCTAATGATATAAAACTGCCGCAAAGTTGAAGAGCGAAAAAGACCTGTTGCTTTTGTCAGCGTGGTGTACAGAACTGTTGCTAGGCGACGGGAGTCCAGAGGACGAATTGATTGTGGCGTGTCTGCAACGGAGCTCTATAATCACATTACCAAATGCAAAGATATTATGGTGTTGCCGATTAGAACTGGCATTGAGCTCTGCGACGAGTCGGAAAACGGTAATGTGTTCGTAATTTTCTGTTCCATTTTTCGCTCTGCTGGCCAATACGTGCAGAAACGGAACATAGATTCAGAATTAAAAAGATTTCGAAAAAGAGTACGCGTGGGAGAATGGAGTAGCGAGCATGGTTGGGAAGAGCTAAAAACGGCAAGTTGTGGGTGAGAATTGCTACTAATTTTTTTCAATGTGATACCCACCCAACATATATAAACCATTCCTTTCCTTTTAGAACACGTGTATCACTATATGATAATCATGAATATACAAATTAGATGCAGTTAATCTAAGTATTCAAGCAACAATGCCAGACACGCTATTTATGTATAGCCTCACGGTTTTTTAAACATCTAGCATATCCGACAGTTGAGAAGTTTGTCACTTTTATTTATCATTGCGCAACGATGAGCATAAAGAGAATATATTATGGTCAATTCTTACTTCAGAAAGTCAACAATATTCTCAGAGTTTTGGAAGCATAATTTTAATTCAAATTTCAGTACTATGTTGAAATAATTTTTGAGCATTATCTGGATAAAATCATAATTGAAGACCTGAGTTGAAAAATATCCCAAGTCCACTTTTTTCGTATTTGCATTTTTTTTTCTGTTCATCGGTACCTATGTTCCAAGGGCTATCCACTTGCATAAATATTACATCCTAATCCCATCACAGAAACCCCTTTTTAATACTAAATATTTTTTGCTGAATAGTATAGCATACGAAGACCTTGCACCGTTTTTCGTTCCTGCTGAAAATATATACTCCGGTGGACTTGGGATATTTTTTAATTCAGGTCTTAAGTTTATGTTGACAATTCATTGTTAAAGTACTAGACAGAACATATTTTGAAATTTATAATGTGTGTTTGTTTTGTATAGATATTTTAATAAATGGCAGAAATAAAATGATATAGTGGTCATCCTTAAATATCTTTATAAATACGAACCATCTTAAAACTTGTGTATGCGTTTAGATCTTTGTGTTTGTTGGTGAAAAAATATTTTCAAGGAACAAAGAAATTAAATAAAAATAGGACAACGGTCAGAAATACATAGATCTGAATTTCAACAATCAAGTTAGTCAGTCCCTAAATTTGTGCTCTGAGTATCATGCTCTTTATTATATAAAATTCGAGTAAATTTTAATTTTCGATTTTCGTTGAAATTGCGTCAAAACGTCTGGTCAGTGAATTATTACAATAAATATCTGTAATATGGAATTGCAATGTAATTCATTTTCAGTCAATTGAGTGACTATACTGTAACTAAGTACAAATTTCATTGTAGTTATTTTCTTTCTTACTTTAATGACATGTTCGACGATCCGTCTTTTAAAAAGTCAAGGCTAGTCGCTAACAGAATGGGACTGACAACAACGGGTCAGATTCAACAGGCTCATCAGCTTCAACTAAGTTACTGGATGGCCATCGGTCAGTTGGAAGCAGTTAGTTGTTATTTGTCTACCCCTGACACTGGTGAATATTTGCTGCGACAATAAACAATACCACCTTTAAGAAGGCGTCTCTACCGTCATTCAATTTATCATCGCAAAAGCATTAATACGGCCTTTCTAAGGTTGTACAAATATTTCAGTAAATCCGATCAGCATAAACAAGACCGCTGTTTTCCGTGATAGCACTACAAAACTGTGCCATGAAACGTTTCCAAAACTTAGACATGTCATTTCGATCCGTCGGCGTGATGTGCTGACGTCACGAATTGTTTCCTTGAGGACAATACAATGCTTCTCCTTCCCCACACACTCTGAAGAACACTTTTTTTTGGAAGAGTCATCAATTCAGGTGTGGACTTCTTTATCATTCTCCCCTACAGCTCTGACCTCGTACCAACTTTCGTTGGTAGCTAACGGGAGAAGCAACTGCTTATAGAGTGGAAGACCTAAAGTCTGACTACTATCACTATTTCTTCATACTTTTGCACCTATTTTCAATAGCTTATGGGATGTTTAATCTGAATATTTAAATTATAATACAGTTTTCAACATAATTCATTTGAAAAAATTGAAATGAAAATTGTATTGGTGGTGGTGGTGAGAGATAATCTTGAACTTCCTTTTATATGATAATTAATGCAACTATCCTCCTGGTGAAACATAATGATATAGTGCAACATTATGTCATCAGATTGGACTGTTTGTTTGACGAAAACCACCTACAAAACACAAATACTTCGGTTCCGGTTTAAGAATGGAGAATGTCGTGAAACTTTGATTTAGTAATTTTATTCAGAACACCAAATAAGATTTGCGTTCTGGTATTAAGATCTAAATTCGATATTGTTGTATATTATATCTTGCCACTATTGCAATACTTTTCGACTAGCTCCATTTCTAGTTTGAGTGTCGTTACGATGTATTTCATTTATTATTTGAACACATAAGAACTTAAAGTCTTTCAAGCAGCAGATAGTTTAAGAAGTCTTAATATTTACTCGATCACAAATCAATTTTAAAATAATATAATATAATTTATTGGGAGGTGTGAGCAGCCGAATGTACTGTATTGTTTATCTTTTGTAAGCTGACTAAATAAGAAGAGATAATTTAAACCTTTTGCTAAGTAATTCTCTTTAACTATACATGTATCTTTTTTATTTCACAGTCATACATTCTAGAAAACATTCCTTATTTGAATTAATGATATACTCAAATATTTAAAATATAAATGTGGTAATTAATAAAGTGTATTATCGTGTGTAGAGCTTTCCACCCTGATAAATAATTATTGATGAATTAGGACATGAAGGTTGATAAAGTCGACAAGAACCTTCAGAGTTGGTTCATACATCAACATAATTAGATTTCTTGAAATTAAACAATTAATCACGTGTACAACAGATTGTACTTAATCAGAATTGAACATTGTTAACAATCCTTTCGTTGTGTTCAGGACAATTAAAACACAAGCATGCTACATTTGGAAAGAAACCTAATTTAATTTTATCCTGTATATGTATTCGTAATTATCTAGATCTTGCAATAAAAATAATAAAAATATATTTTATTAACAAGTTTTCTTCTGACACATTATACTTTCTAAATAACAACTGAAACATTCCTATTAATGAATCTAAATTATGTGAAATGTTCTGTGCAATGTGGTTGAATTCATTAAGCTCTCAAATAGTATTGTTTTCTATATTGACTAAACCCCGTAAATCTTTAGAATGGGTTCATCGAAACGCGTATTTAATCAATTCATTCGGTTAATTGGAGTGGAAATATTTTGTTACAAATAAAAAGCATTTGTTCTTTTCATTAAATTTATTTCATTTGCCATTCAATCCCTTCATACATATTTTAACAAATCTAAAGCAAAACATGTATACGGATTCATATTCAGTCCACTAAATTATATTTACACTAATCTTCAACACTTGTTTCCTCGTGTCGTCTGCACCATTATTCTATGCGAATACTGATACATTATTTCGTATGTGTTGAACGATACCAACGTTTTATATTAAGTAGTACTACCGCTACCAAGCAGGGAAGATAATACTAGATATTTCATATTAAGAGTTAGTTCGTTTTGGAACTTGGTATTAAAGAATGCTGTAACTTATATACAGGCTCACAGAACTGTTCATTTTTCAATCGTATGATATTGTAGATTTACGACTGATACAACTGCGAGATATAAAACGCACGTGTTGCATCGCTCGTGGAAACATATTGATTGTAGCTTAGATGTTACACATAACGAAAAGCCGTTTGAAAATATTCTTGTGTTTTGTAATGTTGTGTATTTCCTATTCTAGAAGGAAATTAAGCTTCAATGCTTGTAGAACATTAACAACTTAGCCTAAAATAAAACATATTTGTTCAGTCTATAGTTCATTCTTGTCACTACAATTGAAGACCTGAATTACAAAACATCTCAAGTCCACTTTTCGTATTTTCATTTTTTTGTCCCTCGGCATCTATGTTCCAAGGGCTATCCACTGGCATAATATTACATCCTAACTCCAACTCGAAACCTTTTTTTTTAATACAAAATCATTTCAGCTGAATGGAATAAGATCCAAAGTCCTTAGACTGATTTCCGTTCCCCCTGAAAAGAAATATACTCCGGTGGACTTGGGATGTTTTGCAATTCAGGTCTTCAATGTACAAAACAATATTTGAAAGAAAAACGCTAGCTTCTTTATTAAAGGTTTCATTAAGACAATCCATGCTGAAGCGCTGTAAACACCCAGTGTCTAACTTCTTAGTGTCAATTAGCCGATCAACGGTTTAACACGGATTAAAAACACAGACATTATTTTATTCAACTCCATTGTATATAGTGTTAACGGTCGCTTCATTCAGGATAAACCTGAGGAAAGACGGAAGGTATTTGCCAGTTTTACAAAATCAATACAGACAAGCTTTGCCTCTTCCGTAAATTTCAGTGGGCATTTTAGAGCCCAAAGTAAAGCTTTAGACTCAGGTAAACGCTGGGCATCTTCAGTGAAGTTTTTCTCAGTTTTACTCAGGCGAATGTCGAGCTTGTACGTTGAACAAAAACCCTCGTTGCTAGCTTTCCAATCGTTTTCTCACAGTAAGTGTAATTCGTAAAGACCTGAAGCCCTAGGCTGCTATGCAGGCCATACTGTAAACATATATAATTTTGTACATAATTTGAACACATTTCTTTAAATAATTTTAATTTTGCGGACAAGATGTGTATGTATAAAATGTATAGAAAAAATATTAGGAGGCTATTTTGTCTTTTAAAATTATAATTGTCTTGTGCACGACCAATTCAATACGCTTGTTCTACACATTTTCATCACAATATGGCGAGACAGAACACAGCTAACTCACTATTGTATCAAACGTATTCAATATACAGGATGTCCCCGAAATAATGGTGAAAACTCTTCTTCCGTAGCAAATCCTACTCGAAGTAGTACCCAATGCATCCATTAAGTTAGGTTTTATGATTGGAGAATGGTGCTTAGAGAAGAATTTTATGCCCAGAGTCACGCTTTGTGGTCCAGAATGGATTGAGTATTAAGGTTGATTTCTTGTACACTATCACATATCAAAGTATATTGAGGATATACAGAATATGAAGGCTTATTTATTCTTTCTTAATATTTTAGGAAGTTTTCAAAATAAACAAAATCGCATTTTATGCATATATGCATATTTCTGGTGGAACAAAATATAAAAATCAAATTTCTTCAGGCGGTATTCATTTTCAGAAACTACGGTAGAAATTTGAACTTTGATATTTGAGTTTGAAAGGAGTTTTAAATTTGCAATTTGTTGAAAGGTATACGCTTTGGAAAGGGCATTGAAGGTCCTTCTCTGATGGGAGACCAGATAAAAATATAATTATTCAGCAGTTTATACACTTATGTCAGGAGCAACTACGGTAGAAATTTCAGTTTGATATTTGAGTTTGAAAGGGCTTACAGGTTTACAAACTGAAGATGAATAGTTCTCGTGCGTGATTTAGTAACTCGCATAACGTATGGTTCTGAAAAGAAATATTCGTTCTTACTATCAGAATTATGATTGTACTTACGTAATGTGCTTAAGTATTAAGAGATGCAGACAGCTGTATAAGCGCTTCACACACATATAGATAGGTGACAAGTTTTGCAAAAGGCTTGGTTGCGTAAAGGAATGAAACAAAAGAGTGGAAATGCAGAGCAATCATGTTGCCAACTGAACACTGGACATATATAAGAAAGCTTTCTCACAAGGATATTTCAGGATTTACTTTACGTATTCACATCTTTCTTGGACACTCTGGTAGTAATATAACATTTATCAAAGCGAGTATTATTCATCCCCAATTTGCAAATTTGCAACACCTTTCAAACTCAAGTATCGAAATTAAATTGTATACCTTAGTTTTTCCTGACATAAGTGTCTAACGTGTAAAAGAAATAGATTTTAATCTGGTCTGCCATCAGAGATAAGGATCTCCAATATTCATAGCATAGCGCATACGAGCATTATTCTCTCCCAATTTGCACCACACTTGTAACTCCCTTGAAATTCAAATATCAAACATCAAATTTTTACAGTAGTTTCTTCTCACATAAATGCATAACGTGTAAATTAATTAGATTTATATATTTGGTTCCACCAAAGATATTGGGCATCCGATATGCATTTTTTTTTCAAAAATTCATAAAAATTAATTAACCATATATCAAGCTTCATCATACTTTAACATGTTAATAGTGCAGAAAAAATAAAGTTTCATATTCAGTCTCTTCCGGGCGAAAATGTGTCCTGGAAACCGGAACTGTTTCTGTTTCAACAATCACATTTGGCTACCATTTTGACCAATTCGATTACGTTTTAAGGTTTCCATGCAGAAGACTAAAACTATCAAACGGAGTTTAAAGGAAAGAATGTTTTATTTGATGTCCTATGATAAATGAGTCCTCATATATTATATTATTCGTAAACGTCTGCTAACACAAAATTTGATATGCGCCGCAATACAAAAATGGCTGCCATTAATTAATAGATTGGTATATAAATAAAATAATACTCGTTTTGAACTACTCCTACATAAGTGATATAAATATGTAAAAAACTGTTTTAAAGGGGTCGAGCAGTCAAGCTGGACGATTTCACATGGACTGACCCACAGGTATTGTGTACGAAGTGCCTGAAACAGTATATCTACTTTTATTATCTCATTTTTTATTTTGAGGCACACACTATCGGGGGGTACGCCCCTTGTGCCCCTTTTGGCTACGTTCCTGGCTTGCCCTATTATACAATTTTATTCCTTCACAATAAAATTCTTTGGTTCCGAAACCTGTCAATCTTTCTACATTGAAAGTGCATATATGCATAGTGTGGACCCAAAGGGTATACAAACGCCCAAAGGGTGTGCAATGTATACAAACGAAATAC
>JAGDQP010023262.1:17442-29386 GCA_022664845.1 Lepisma saccharinum
GTGTGTGTGTGTGTGTGTGTGTGTGTGTGTGTGTGTGTGTAAAGAAATATATTATTTCTGCTTATGGCATCAACCTACACCGTTCACGCAGAAAATTAAATTAAATTCACTAAGAGCAATTATGTACATTAAGTGTACAATTTGGTGCTCTGAAGTATAAAAATGTTTATTTCTTCTGAAGTCACTAAGCATGTATGCTTAACGTAGAGGTGAATGTAAAAGACCTAGCATAATTTATGAAAAAAAAGAAACGTTTCAAATTGTTGGATTAAGTCAAACGATCAAACATCTACATAATACACTTTATTTAAATAAGTGTCAATAATTGAATTTTGGTTAACGCGTTGACGCATCTCTGGCTTATTCGGAATATCGGAGATAGGAGTATGTTGAAAGCGAGTCAGTCAGGGCGTAATCTCAACAAACCATTTCGGTATTAGCCCAGATGTCGAAAACCACGAGGAAACGTCAGCTAGGATTTATGTTGATGGAATCAACACCAACACAATCGGAATTTGGTGTTCTACAGACTGACCTATAGCTATTCGGTATATTTTAAGAAAGTTTCATTTTGGTTGTGTTATAAAATCAATCGTCCATGAATATTAACTCGAGAAGATAAGCTTTATAATTGATTTAGGATTAACAATATTGTGAATTTTTGTGAGTTTTGTAAAATATGATTAATGATTTGTCGCAATTGGAAAATAGTTAATAAACAACTAGTAAAATTGAGCAAGAATGCTGCAATATTGCATAAATATAGGTGCACGCTTGAAAATGTTCGTGTATATTGTGTAGAAAATTCTTATTCTTTTTCATGTTTATTTGGTACAAAAACATTTAAAAGTAGGAAACGTTGCGTGTACATTTCATTCTAAAGCATGTAGACAAAAAGATAAATCAAAGTGTTTTAATAAAATAAAGAATGAGGGGAAGTTTCTTGAGAATATATGATTCTGCGGTGGCTCAACTGTTAGAACGCTTACCTCTGGCGCTTGGGGTCGTTGGTTCAAACCCTGCTCGTGCCATGTGGGCTTTGTGGTAGACAAACACCGTGTGCGAGGGTTTTCTCGGGGTTCTTCTGTTTCCTCCAACTTTCTTCATGGCATCATCATTCATCCGGCCTGAGCCAAAGTTGCCTAAAGTCATAAAAATTAAATTTAACTTCAACTAGATATCTTCAGAATATATGGAGAGTGTGTGACAAATGGAAAATAACTTTCAATAGATTTTATTGAATGCCTGATGAAGGACTTTGCAGCGATCAAATGTGAATAATCATAATTTGACAAAGATTTCTGATTAATGCACTAATTATTCTTAAAGATTTTTTTCAAACGTGTTTAACAATATTAGCACTGAGAATAATAGAACAGATGAGAAGAGAAAAACAAATGACCTATGCCAGTATATACTACAAAATTTGTCTTTGTTGATATTTGGTCAGATTTTTTTTTAGAAAATCAGTTAAAACAACCGGGTATACAGTAGTTTTAAATAGTGCATTATACGACTTTGATATACAAAATATAATTTATATTTGGTTCTCCTGAAAAAGGTAATATTTTAACTCAATCGTATTTCCGTGTAACAACAGAATTATTCCAGAACAAATTAGACATAATAACATTCCAAACAATCATTTAACGTTTTCGTTCTTCCGTTTTGATGCAAAACGATGTTTTATATGACAGTTTCAAATTTAAACATTTATGATAACATGATGAATGAGACAAAATTAAAATAATGCACGGAAATATATCATTTGAATTAGTAAGACGTAAAATTTACCTTCAGACCAAATATTTAGCTGTATAATTTTATACACTTTTGAAGTTTATACTTGATACGCTGAGATGTTTAAAACTGCATTCTGTTTTTTATTTATTAATTCCATTATGTGGAACGTTGAAGAATGTCAGTCTCTTCTTAGATAGTATGTTTAAATATTTAGTATGTTTAGATAGTATGTTTAGATAGTATAGATAAACTGGATATATTCAATTTCCTGTATGTACACTAAAGTAGCTAGGGAATAAATTTTGTACATAATAAAAGAGATTACAAACAAACATTACAATTCTTTAGAGAATACTTTTCGTTATGATAAGATGTGAATATCGCTATAAATGTGTTTTATGAGTATAAAAGCAAGCAGATCTAGTTTTCTAAACTTTTACAAACAATTACAAGAGAGTCTTTTACAACATTGTAATAGAATTCTATTTAACTTCCGTAATATGAACATTTACCGACGGAATCGTAATGACAAGAAACGATTCTAATTCTATGGTTGGCGTAGTATTCTTGTACGTACATTTTATTCACGTGAACATTATAATGTATTGATTTGTAATTGAATAGTAACAATTGCCGCGTTATCCTATACTTTTCCCTTAGAATACAGTTATTAAAAGTAACTTTATTAAAATACTTCCTGCTTGTAAACTGATACTCTACAGTCTCTCAATTTTCTTAAGGCAATCAACAACATTTTCGATGATCGTGGAGATACTGAATTGCAGATAGATTAATATTTATTCGAAAAAACAGCAACTCTAACAAAATATAAACTTTTAGGTTTGTTGTTTCTTTACAGCCTGCTTACATAGGCAACCAATTTAACGTCATTGTACTGCAGGCTTGCATATATTTCAAGGAGTATTTATTTTTTTGAGAACCATACAGTGTGAATAAATTCGAGAAGTGATGCAGAAGGTAAGATTCTTTATAATTTTACATACATTTGACGAGACTCATTTTTCGAAAAAAAAAAGTATTTGACTGCAACCGTTTTGGCTCGTATTTTTAACGTTTGTTCACAATTAGAAACCGAGAAAAAATAAAAATCAAATCCCAATTACTCCGATCGCAATTTTTCTAGTTGCAAATATTTGTGCACGCATTTATAAGGATTATGCACTAAATTCTCACAAAAGCACAAGCGTAATCACTTTTAAATAATTGTAAATCTAGTAACTTCTACTCTGTTTAAAACTTTAATTTCTCCCTGCTTCATTTACGAAGAATTTTGTTATAATGTTATAAATTAACTAGCAAAACTGTTTTCAAATTGGAGAAACGAAATGTCCCTCTTTATTTTATAGTAACATTCTAAGCAGAATCGGTACCTTGCTTCGTTTAGGACACCCTCTAGCTTGATGGAGTGCAGCAACTCTACGCACAGTGGTTGCAAAAGAAGAAAACGTGACCAAAAGTTCCTTAAAAAGTTTCAATTTGGAAACTTAAGTCCCTAAATAGCTGTAGCCTTAGCGGTCAAATGTAAGCATAAACTGTTTTGAAGTGTCGAGTACAGCACTTCACTTTAGAAGACTACAATTAGTTTTACATTTGATCTTTTGTTTGTTTATGTATGTGTAATTGTTTATCTTATGAAAACAGCTAATGAAAGTAAGTAAATTTGTAGTATGTAAATAAAGTAACATCAAATTTAATTGTTATTAAATTATTTAAACAATTAAATTAGCGTTATTGTTATTATTATTTTACTAATAGTAATGAAATTAATTTGTAATATTTATATTTGTAATATTTGTTTAAAATAAATGTTTATTATGTTAAATTACTTATTATAATAAATGCATAAATAATGACAAATTAACTCTCATTAATAAGTACATAACTATTTATATTATTTTTGTAATGGAAATAGTTAATTAACTGATTTTTATATTTTTTTCAGAATGTTCGAAACAAGAGGGTGAAGAAATGCCGTTGAAAAGCAAAGATATTTTCAATTTTACCAAAGTTAATGTTAACTACAAAAAAAACATACTCTTTGATTTCATCGAAGAACATTTGTCGCAAACTACCAAACAGTGCTATAGTTTGTGCACCCAATCCATGGCTGACTTCAGGAAACTATTTAATATATTTTTTACTATTTAACTAAAGCACTTATATACTATTTTTTGTTCACATTACATTATTTTTTAATATTAATTCCACCAAAAAAGAATAATATCACGTTTTAATTCAGCGACCTTGAAACCGGATTTCTTTTCAAAAATAATGTTTTCGACTTTTGGTCACGTTTTAGACATTTGGGACCACTGTGCGACGAAATGTCGATTTCATAAGTGGAAGTAAAGCCTCTGGGGGTATCTGAACAAATACCACCAGCATAATATACCCCAACTATTAAACAAATTTAGTTAAAGAACGTTGGGTGGAATGCAACACAGTACTACTACATACCGCCATTTTCAAACCTTAATATTCCACTAGCAGAGAACAAAACACAAGCGTTCACAAACTACTGCATCAGGAGAAAATTAATTCAAGTACTTTTGGAGCAAACGTCTGTCGAGTTACCAACTTGAAATTCAATTTTCACTTCAGAAATTGTAAAAAATAAAAAGTGCCTCAACAAAGGATGTACATTCAATTGCGACAAAAGCACATTTTAATCAGACTCTTTTCGGGCCTGGTAAAATGGTACTCGCCATGATGATTCTTAATATATAACATATTAATTGTACGAAAACAATTCCAAAGTAGAAATGGTCGATCTGAGAAATAGGGTAGTTATTTTCTCTTCTGCTTCCTACCTGAGTTTCAGATTTTTCTGTTTAAGTTGCAACGCCAACTAAACAAAACTAATGTAAACAAGTATGTCTAGAGAAATTTCGGCCTGACTTCGAGGTACTATTTTTAAACCCCTAATTCAATCTCGATTTTCTCCTAATTTCAAACTGTGCACAAACGCTACAAATATGTGGACACTTGTGCACAAACAATTTCGATCTGAAACATTTAAATCGGAGTAATTAGGGGAGATATCATTTTACCACTTGAAGTTTGATTTTCACAGGTATGAATGCGTGTGGAAACGGGTTGAATAAAACTATGTTAAAAACATTTGGGAGCCAATGAACAATAAAATATAAAATAACAATAATGGTACTTAACAATATGTCATAATTTCCTTAGTTAACCTCAAAATAACATGAACAATATTTATAAAATCTGTTATATACGTATTTCAGTATAAGTAATACAAATGGTTAAACTAGTTATTTCGGGGGAGCGGTTGATAACCTCCGGGGGGCAAAACCCCCCGAAAACATGCTTTAAAGAAACAGTGGCTACACTGAACCTGTAAAACGAGATAAGCAGTACATGAGAATTAGCATACATAGTGCAGTTTCTCGAATTGCATAGTGAATCGCATTGTGCAGTTCCCCTAACTTAGAAAATTCTCACCAGCCACTTTCTAGTAATCTAAATGCATAACATGTCTTAAGTTGCATGCTTTAAAGTCGTAGATATAAAGCATAGTGTATTACATATTGTCGATTAGATTTATGTTCGGTGTGATAATTTCCTAGATAGTATTCTTGGGAAATCCATAGCAGTACCTAACACTATTTTCAATCGCTTCAACGACTTTCGTCACGAGGTTGCAACCATTGCTTTTAATGATTCTCAAGCTTTCGTTATTCCTCTCCTTTATTTCAGCATCCTTATAGTTTACAACCAATACTTGTAATTACGTGTTTAAAAATATATCCGGGTACAAATTATTGTTATAAGTGACTTTATTATTCATATATTTAATTTTGCCCTTCTACTGTTAATTTTACCTTTCAGTGATTCAAAATATCTAGGTAATTTTCCCCGCCTACATACAAATGCAACTGTACCGTTACAAATTTAAAGGTAGCAATATCGTACTTCAAGGTTAAATCACAGGAACGTAGTGAATGTATATAAAATCCCTAAATTGTTTCAAGGGAATTATTAATTTAAAAAAATTCCAAGCACCGGATTCACAATTAGATTTGAGTAGCTGATTTCAAGCTTTTCCGAGTTTGAAAGTTTTTTTTTATATTTGGTCCTCTCTGAAAGCAATTCAACATGTGCCTCTCTTTTTTCTCTTTATTATTCAAGAGAGGAATTCTAATGAAATCTGGTATGGTGATGCTACCTCCACCAGACTCTATGGCTTATGTTACAAGTGCTCTCGTTCAATGGATTTTACAAGTATTCTTCAAGTCCGAGTGACTAACTAGTTTCTGCCAGTTACGATAATGATATTTGCATACCATTAACAAAGTTACATTATACATATTTCTACTTACAGATCAATTTTCCACTGCATATATTATTTCCTTTCTAGAAACCCTTTCTGCTTCTTACTTGTTTCATTTATGAGCCATACACACAGCTAGCCTAAGCTCGTTGTTTTTCTGATTGTGACGTCCCTGGCGAGTACTCTTCCAGGGTTGGAATGGGAAGATAACAGTCAGAGTTTTTGCCTAGTTACCATGCCCTAATCCTTCTGATAAAGCGGAGGAAAGCCCTGGAGAGTATAAATTAAGATAGCCGACAGAAGGACTTGAATTTCCTATCTTTTCAAGGGTCAATCCAAAATTAGCAAAAATAATCACAAGCCGCAGCGGATGAGTTTGCCTAACACTTATTCTTACTTACTTATTCTATGGCTTACGGAACTCACGAGTTCATTGCCGCAGTAATAAACGTTCGCCATACGATTCTATCCTGAGCAAGATCAAGCCTGTTTTCATCACAAACACCTACTTATCGAAGATTCCTTCTAATATTACTCTCTCAACGTCGTCTAGGTCTTCCTAACGGTCTCCTTTTTCTTCGATTTACCAACTACGATGGGATATAATCTTCGTTTTCCATCATCTAAGCTACACGGCCTGCCCACCTTAGTCGTCGCGATTTCATTATTCTTACAATATCGGGTTTCGTCGTAAAGTCAGTGAAGTTCTTCATTATGAAGTTTCCTCCATTATCCAGTCATCTCGTCCAGTTTCGGACTGTATATCTTTCTCAAGAGCTTATTTTTAAACACTCGTAATTTAAGTTCATTTCCTAGGGTCGTACTCCAACTTCCGCAACCGTAAAGTATTACCGACAGAATAACCGTTCTTTAAATTTTCAATTTCAACTTTCTTGATACTAATCGCGGGGTTAGGAGTTTCAGGACTGAGTAGAAACATCCATGGCCCGCTGCTAAGCGACTTTATATTTCTTCAGTGACCTCGTTTCTATTTGTTGCATATGTTCCCAACTAATTAAATTTGTTTACTTTCGCCATGTTCTCATTCTTAATTGTTATGTACCTATTTCCTTCATTCTTAGTGTTTCAGCTTGTTATCATATATTTTGTTTTCTCCATGTTTACCTGTAGATCTATCTCATCGCACGTTTCTACTAAGACATCGGTTGTACTTTGTAGTGCATCTATACCCTTCCCTATTAAATGTATATCATCCGCGTTAACAAACAGTTGATTCAAGCCATTGAATGTTAGTCCCTTTTTGTCCTCTTTTATTTTTAGGATCGCATATTCTAATGCAAAGTTAAAAAGTAATGGTGACAAGGTATCACCTTGTTTCAATCCGTTGCGAATCTCGAAACTATCTGACATATTATTAACTATCCGTACTCTCATGTGGTCGCTGAGACACATCCTCACTAGTTGAACATGTTTTATTGGTAACTTTAAGTTGTACCAGGACATTGTAAAGTTTTTCCCTTTTGATAGAGTCATGTACTTTCTTAAAATCAATTAATAACTGATGATCAGTCCTATTGTATTCCCATTTCTTCTCTACGATTTGTCTCAAGGCTTAAATCTGGTCCAACGTGGATCTATTTCTTCTAAATCCGCATTGGTGATCTACAATTATTTCATCTACGTTTACGCTTAGGCGAGATAGCAAAATATCACTTCATGTTGGGAGTAATGTGATTCCGCCGTAATTAGTACAGTCCGATTTATCACCTTTTCTATAAACCGGAACTATTATTGAGGTTTTCCATTCCTTTGGAAGCTCCTTCTTTCTCCATGTAGCACTTATCAATTTGAGCAGTCCCTTGATTAGTGTTGTTCCTCCCGCTTTAATCATTTCGGCTGGAATATTGTCTATTCCTAGTGATTTAAAATTTTTTAGTTTCTTTACCAACATTTTGACCTCGATCTCGCTCGGTTCGGGTTATCGGGTATACACGGTTCTGCTGAATAGATTTTAAATTTCTATGTTTTTCTGCATTGTGTATATTAATACGTTTGTCCGAATAATTTTTCCAATATTCAATATTCAAACTTTTATTCTAAAAGATATAAATACAAAGTAGACAATTATAACAATAAATTAAACGAGATATTAAGAAAAGCTTCCGTTAGTTGTAATACATTTACGCATTTTTACAGAAGGAGGTCCTGCATTGCCGAGTGATAAATGTTCTCTTTCTCGGTGCTAGCAGTCCCGGTATGGGGTCAGGATTTGTCAGTTTTGATTTTCAAAATCGCGAGGAGAATTCTGGAGCTACTTAAATACGGATTCAAGAAGGTAGAAGAAATGGCAATGGGCGCTGTTGCGTTGATTACACAACGTCGCAAACTATCGGGCACGTGAAGGCACAAACAATGTGTCCTGTGGCATCACAGTTTTACAGAAATAAGTTGAATATGGTGTTTGATACAAAAAATGTTGAGCTAAGAGAAATTCATTATGCTAGATTTGTTTATTTAGAACTTATAACGAAAGAAATGTCTCGTATAAAAACAGCACGTGTTCAAACACATTTGACCTAAAGTAAAGGTCATACATACAATTAAATTAAAGCGCACATAATGTACTGAATTTCAATTAAAACACAAAAACATAAAACCGGAGAAATTCACTTACACTTTTCACGAGAAGATTTACAGTTTTTGTGGGAAAAGTACAGTTATCTACCAGATGTCAAAAGTAATTAATCAACATTAGAAAAAATATAATGAAAGCAAAATAACTTATAGCTATCGTGCACAAATCCTACTAGAAGTTTTTATTGTGCAAATATTTTTAATTCTGATTTAAATATATGGAGTCTTATGAAACATTTATGGTCACTGCGCTTTTACTAACTTATATACAATAAACAAAATATGCACAAATATACTGGATTGAGGGAAAATTACACACATTTCGGTCTAGGAACCATTGTGGAGTAATTAAAAGAAACACAGAAGCAAAATTTTCCACAAATATATTTTGAATTTTCGTGCTCTTACTGACGGAAATACATCAAGCTAAATGTATGCCCAACGGGTATATTGGACTTTAAACTGACCTCTCAAAATAAGCATCTTACTCACCACATCAGTGCAAGATGCCCACTCATTTGGGGAAAGATATCTAATACATTATAAGAAAGATGTATGACAATTTTAGTGAAATTAAAAGGTGAAACTTCATGTCAACATTATCTATAATATGACTAAAATACATGAGTAAATTCGGATTCATTTCCACCACTTCAGAAAATATTTGTTCAAATGTCCGCCTTGACGACATGTGCTTGAAAGCGCATATGTTTCCTTATGCACCTTATAAACACATACCAATTTAATACATGTACAAATGTTTGTCCTCTTGAGCATATATGTACCAATTTAAAGGAGTGTGTTGTGTGAAATAAGAAAAAGATCTTTAACGTATGATGTATATTCTATTAAACATGTAGTAGAGCGTTGGCTTCGTGTTTGTGTTGGCTTCGTGTCGTGGGTTCGATCCCCGTGGCGGCCATCTTGATTTCAGTTTATCCAGAGTTATCCTTAGTCATACTAGGTTAATACTGGAATGATGCATTAGAAACTAGGCCCTGCATGACTTCTTTACTACATTTTCACCACACCCCTATTCAGGCCTGAGTCATAGTTGCCTAAGGGCCATAAATGGCATTCAAATTGTATTGAATACGTACGTAGATTAGCAGTTATAAATAATATTTTATGCTACATTCTATTCAAGAAGATTAATTCAAAGGAATGAATGTCTTACCTGAAAGCAATGAAAATAGACTTATTTAACGCAGTAGATGTACGAATGGGCCTCTATCCCCAACCTTCGGGGCAAGACGCCACTTCAGCTCTTTCCCTCCACGCACATGGCCTCTTTGTGATACAGTCTAAGCAAGTACTTGACAGTCAAAACTACCTATTAAAACGGATTTTCTACTCTATCATGGAATTTAGCCCCATCCTAAACTGTTTACTGACTACAGAAAATTTTGCACATTTTTGTCACTTCCTTTCTTAAGATAACGCCAATATTCTGATTACATCAAGTTTACTCATTTGCGCATAAGACGATAAGGGCTCGGTTTCGAATGCTAATGGAACCGGATATCTGGATTCGGATCTTGGAACCAGGTACCCAGTTCCTTTCCAACCGGGTCCTTTAGGATCCGGTTTTCGGGTCCTTCAGGCTTTGGTTCCGCCCACCCTTACATCACACTTCTGCAACATCTATAGAGAGACAACAAAACAAGAGAGTGTGATTCTGGTATTTAAGTCAGCTCTTATCAAAACGACCTGAGTTTTATTCCCGCAACAATGTTTTGATTCTGTTTCTATGTTATCAGAAAGATAATTAATATAATGTTACTTCTAAAAAAACTGTTTGTTCACATTTTCACACATTCAAAGTACACAGAGGTGATTAAAAGGTGTGTTTCATACATACAGGAAATGTGATTTTAACGTTACTTGCATGTTCAAAATCAATATTTTCTCCGAGTCATTTCATGCCAATTCAACACACCTCTTGTACCTCACCCTCTCAGATATCTATGATTTTTGGTTTATTGCTAGTATCCGTTGAGAATATTAAAACTATTATGTTTTTTAGGTTTTTTGTCGCTTTGGATTTTGTTTTATGAAAGTTCAAAAAGTCAAATGTTCCGTGTTTTTGGTTTACAAAAATACTTATTACTCAGGGGACTCGGAGTCGACTCACTTTAAAGCTCTTCTGATAAGCTTTTATTTGATCATGAAGAACGGAAGTTCTTCGAGTGACGCTGGCAAAGGACACTGTTAGCGGCACTCAGATAGTATACAGTTAGTTTCGGATCTACCGAAGTATAAGTCCGATTTTAATACTTGAACTTATATTTGAAAGCTCCTTCCAATACTAAGACACAGGAAAAAAAATTGGGTCTGTACGATCTCCTTGGAACCCCCTAGGGCGCTTTGAAAAAAATATCAAAATTTCACATTTTTAAGGATAGCACTGACCCCAGACCATATAGGCGGCCGAAACTTACTGGATCTTATTCTACGCTTTAATACGTTTCAAACGGTGTATCATACGTTAACATCGGTGGAGCGGTTCAAAGGTTACGACTTTTTTAACCGAATCACAAAATTTTCACAAATGATAATGTCCGTCATTCTGTGTGTCTTTTTTATTTTAGCCCAAAATGGGTGGTACCGGGGGGTTTTATGGGTCCATTGCGGGCCCCCACAATATTGGGGGTAAATCGAAGCTTAGATTTTTTATATTAGTTACGGTTTTCGAGATATGGAGCAAAATCGATCTTGTATCCTTCCGCCATAGTGACACGTGCCACGTTTTTAATACGAGCCCGTACGGAGAACATTCTCCGCAGCTTCTCCACTCATAGCACTTACCAAAGACCATATAAGCGACCAAAGCTTGCGGAATCGTAATCTACGCTTCTATACCTTTCAAATTGTGTATCACACGTCAAAATCGGCCAAAGGGTTCAAAAGTAATGGTCCTTTTAGCCCAGTCACAAAATTTTCACAAATGATAGAAAAGGTACTCCGTTATTCTGTCTGTGTTTTTCGTTTAGCGCAAAGTGGTTAGTACCAGGGGTTTTGAGAGGGTCAATTGCGGGACCCAACAAGTTGGAGTAAATGGAAGCCTATTTTGTTGATAGGAGTTACCGTTTTCGAGATACGGCCCAAAATCTGCCTTTTGTATGAAGACTATGCTCATTTATTTAAAAAATAGGCAGCCTTACAAAATGAGTGATATCAGTATAATAAACCCTTGGAGGTAAAGACAAGTGTGACGCAAGAATCTGACTCACAAAAGAAGTGATATCCATTTTACGAGTTACTTTCTTTGTGTCACTATGGCGGAAGGAT
>JAGDQP010023263.1:0-17442 GCA_022664845.1 Lepisma saccharinum
CCTCGCCCAAGACCGACATTATTTTATAATAATAAACTATTTTATACCAAAGGTGATATACGCTATTCAAATTTGGTATGTGTTGACAACACTGTGAAGATGATATTATTTGATCCGCTAAAGAAGCGCTCCGTCTTTTCTTCTTCACCAACGTGACTTCATACTTCCTTGACTTCATTCTTTCTTATTTTCCACCTTATGAGCTCCAGCGTAGCCATGCGCTTACCGCGCTCGTCTTTGGTGTGAGGGTCCGACTTCGATTCCCTGTGGGAGCTCCATTTCATATTAACGTTTCGATTGCCCAAACCCAGATTGCTGGTGTCATGAAAGGCATCCGGCCGTAAACATCTGCCAAAACCAAACGTGTAAAATTCGCTGACCCCATATACCACTTGGGAAATACCGAAAGAGAAAAACGCTTCAATGTAGCCATTCATAAAGGCCACTCTCTATACAATACATTGGGCCTTTATTGTATAACAAAACTGTCTTTAAAAAGTTTTTTAAATATATTTTTTAGTTATTTCGGTATTCGAATACATTTTTCCAACCTAATGTTTTGTGAACCAGATCCTAAAGGGTTCCGTAACCGCTCAAACACAATCTCATTGAAGAGCTGCTACTATTTACTTAAGGACAAAAACGTTCGTATTAAAAAATATTAAATATTCTTTTAAAATATATAGACATACATGAAGCGAACAATATAATATTGTATTGCCACCCGACCCACGTCGTTGTGCAAATTTTCGTCAGTGTATGAGGTCCGAAAATGACTCAAATTAACATTGCAAGATTGGAGAACTCTACGAACAGTTGTGAACTAAAAAAAGTATGTAGAAATAATCAGCACAAAAACCCTTTCACACAAAAATCCCTACAGTGGTTTCTTTCTAATAAAAATAAGATACTAATTAGCATCCCCTTCCGAAGAACTGACTGACTTACTTACTTACTCTATTTCTTACGGAACTTCTTTTTAGTCTGGAAGCGAGGCTTGAAGCCCGAACTCTCGGAGCTATCACAGAACATTCCTTTGTTTGAGTCTTATTTATGTGGCGAAGAACTACTTCTAGCGGGTATATGTGCATATTTGCTATCCTTTTTTTTTTTTTTTTTGATGCGCTGTATTATTTATCAAGTTTAATAACATGTTCCCTGCGCTGGGAATCTTTCGCCTCCGGTCCTTAATTGTAAATGTACATATTTGAATAATTTCGAATAAAATATGTTGGTATTGGGTGCGTTTCCCAAATATGCAGCAGCACAATAATAACAGACATCTATCACAAACCAACTGCCAGACACCAATTTCTACACTGCAACTCAGCACACCCTATATCACTGAAAGGAGCACTGCCATTTAGCCAAGGGCTTAGATATAGGAGAATAATATCAAACGAGGAAAAGCTCAAGGCTTGTATGAAAGAGCTTAAAAAATCCTTTGTAAGGAGAGGCTACAGTAAAAAATCTTGACACAGAAACTAAATTGAGTTTTCCGGATACCAAGGTCCGAGATTCTTAAAAAATATGAGAAATAAAACATAGATAAGATCACTTTAACTACGACCTACCATCCAACACAGGAAAACGAATTAAACAAACAACTTAAAATCTTTTGGACAGGTATCAAACAAGAATATAGCAGGCAATATTGTTGGGAATACGTCCCAAAACAACAACCCATGATTGCCTACAGCAGACCAGAAAACCTAAAGTAAAGGCTTATTAGACCGGCTTTTACATGAAAGATCAACTGTATCCTGAAAACAAGACTACAAGCAACACACTTTTAAAAAGAGGATTAAATCACAAACAAATAAAACAAACGCCCACAGCACAACTACCACGTGCCCTAGAGGTTATAAACAACGGATAATTACCAAAACCTGGCAACTAATTACTAGCAACCTTGCCAACTAGGCCACGGACACTAACCACAAAGGTACCAAACCAGAAGCCTTTCCAAAATCAACATTAATGGAAACAACTGAACTAAAGCAGCTCACAAGGTTTTCTAGGACGAAAATCAATAGCCATTACAGCCACAAACCTACCAGTGCACGGCGAGCAGTAATTATACACTCTCTCTCTGATATGTACGCCAATAGAACACGGTCAAAAATGAAATATACAACGCACACAGCAAATAAGAAAACTATCTGCTAATAAGAAAACTAACTTTGCAAAGAAAAATAGTAAACAGAAAGAACCGACCTCCAATTTCACATATTTTTAAAAGAAACAAGGCAAGTAAAGAAAACAAACAACAAATGTTATCATATAACATTTAAGCACACACAGGTATGCATACTCTTACATGCACATGAGATAATTTGTTTCTGGCGTGTGTACTCACTTGTAATATAGATATAATGAAAAACACAATCACACACACATCACATTTGAACGAGAAAGAGGAAATCATCCTAAAGAAGTCCTTACTCAGTGCTCTTAAATACATGGCCACAGGTTCAATTCCAGCCCGGTCTGGTTCCGGAAAAGGAGGCTGGATATAGACCCAAACTGGACGAAAAACGTGCCGAACCCGTTTTGCATACCCAACTAGAAATAATGTGAGAGCTCAGAATAGCCAAGAGGTTAGCACGTTCATATTTTATACATGAGGTTATGGGTTCGATTTCAACTTGACCCACTGAAAGACTGGTTTAGAATATGCCTTACCTAAGAACTGTAGGCTCCATCCTTAGAAATACACGCTCCTACCCAGGGCATTAATAACAATTGAACGGATCAAACAAGGTGCAAACTCCAAAATTAAACACAAAAACAACACAATACTGATTAATATACATACTAATAACACAATAATTGTCAAGCACAACGATCTTGCATTCTTAACTAACATAAAAACCACTCTTAACCAAACCAACCTGTGAGCACGACACAGTTGGGTCCTGAACCAAGTATCAACGTGTTAAACATACAAGAAAATAATTCCGCAAACTTAAGAACCCCAGCAGTGGTAAAGTTTCTATAATAAAAAGATGCCTCACAAATTGGATGGAAAATTGGCTTCTATACCCTCTAAGGATACCCTACCCTAAAAAGAAGAACCCAAACTGTATACACGGACTGTGATGGCTCCGAAGTACTGGGCTTCAAACTCCAGTGCATGAATTATATCAGCTTTCTTTGCAACATTGTGAAGAGTGCAACATAGCACGAAACAGTCTGGCGCTGCTGTACTGACTGCCAAGTAAAGTTTGTTACAAATATAAAAATTATGTTTTAAAAAACAAAAACATTGAAAGAACACACTTCAAATAGTCTTGTAGTCTACTCTATTACCAACTTCTTTGTTCAATGAAAAGCGCAACAATCCCAGGAAAACCTCTGGGATCACTATGTCGATTCCTGTCTGGGACAAAAATATAAAAATTCTCACAGGAACTTGGTGAACTCGCCCTAAAATTATAGGGAAATTTTAACATTTATAAACACAAAAATAGGTAACAACCCTTGAGGGTTGCTCAACTCCTTAACAAATTATTCCTTTACTTACTCAATGGGTCACGGAACGCATAAGTGGATCGCCGCAGTAACAAACTTTTGTCATAGGATTCTATTCTAGGCAAGATGAAGCCAAAATTTATAAAATAAATATTGTTTACAAAGATTTTAAATAAAGTTAAATCTGGCTGAAACAAATAGTAAACGGTGATAAAAAAAACAAATGACTTGCCGCTTAGGCGAAACACTAATACTAGACAAGAAAACACTTGCTATACCACTTCTGTTGTTATCCTCAGCATAAAATTATACAAGCACAATTTATTCCGTTAAATCTTAAGAATTCATGATAATTCGTGGCATATTCCCGAATACTTCTGTGCTATAGACAAAACACAAATGAACAATTACAAAGACTATAACAAACCCGCTTTGTTAGGATACTTTAAGCTTAGGTTTTGTGTCCTTGGGCATACTAAACACCGAAGTCTGGTCTTTATCCAGAACTCAACTTCTAAAAAATGTACAAAAAAGGGGCCCAATATCACCGATGTCAAACTCATTACAAAAAAAAAATACCAAGAGGACCCTTACTTTTATCCACTACTGTGGACTACGCTGCTGATTAATTACACGCACTCAAATACTACTAATCGAGTCCAAACCAAGAAATAAAATGCAACCAGAAAATACTGCAAGCCAAATTGGCTCAAGGAAACACGTGCGCACCTGGAAAGATTATAATCAAATCTTTCCAAATGATGAAATAAATATCAAAAGATGAAACCCAATATATTTTCGGGAGATGAAAATGAACAGTAGCAAATTTGTGTAACAAACTCACATATACTACACTCTCTAAAAATTATTTCATGCCCCTTACGAATGACTACCAAGCAAGTACAACATTTCTGATGTACATACAGTTTCAAACACTCGAAGCTAAACATTGCATTATAATATTGCTGCAAAAAACATACAGCTTACACCAATCAAACAAGTTAGTGCAAAAAACGTATTAAAAATATGTATTAAAAACAATGAAACAAGGGATATACCCTAAACCTTTACCTACAATCACGGAAAACAAATAAAATCTCTGTAAGGAAGCTCAGTCGACCCACATAGACGCCCGTTCAACAGGATATAATACTCATTTATGAATTCAGAAACAAGCGAAAAAATCCAAATATCTAAGATAGGAGAGAAAATTTATCTCGATTAATTATTATATTCGACCTTGTTGAGAGACAAGTAAACAAACGCCATACGTTGAAATCCGAAAAAAGTGCCTGGAAGCACTTAAACCTAAATATTAACGTATAAAAGCTAGCAGGTACTTGCTACTGGGGGTTGAGAACTACTCATGAAACCTGGAGCAATTTTCAGCTTCAAAAGCTACATAAATGGCTCCCACTGAATATAACACACATATCAGCCCAAATATTAGACTTTCTGTCCATTACGCACAAGTTAAAGGAAGTGCCTATTGAATTCCAGGGATTCGGGCTACGCCCTAATGATCAGAAAATAATAACCCAAACTGTATATGAGGACTGCGATAGCTCCGAGGTTCTGAGCTTCAAACCCCATTGCAAGAACCCACACAAACTGGAAAATCCAGAGTAAATACAGTAGCGCTGGAATCTCTTGAGAAAAACAAACTTATAACCCGACACTGATAAAACAAAGTTTTTTTTTTAAAACAAACAAACGATTTCTTTAAGACCACAATAGTTTTTTTTTTTAAATCGAAACTACTTAAAAACTTGATTTTAGATAAAACGAAGTTCAGCTTCCAAATCACGAAATCCTCCCCATTTATTGACCCTCTAATAATAAAGGAGTTAAAGCCAAATAAACTTACCTCAAAAGATTTGTCGCTTGGGCAAAACACTGATAATATTAACAAAGATGACTAATTTGCTATACTTAAAACAAAATGTGACACACATTATCTTAACAAAATATTGAGAAATAAACTAAAGTTTCGAGTAGCTAACACTTCCAAAGTTAGAAACAAAAAAAGAGAACAACATAGGACAAAGAATAAACAAAATCTCTCTACATAGGACGGAATCAGTCCTCTCCTTGGGCACATCTATTCAACCAAGTCTTGTCATAGTTGAAAAAATTATAAACAAACTACTTTAAAAAGGACTAATAAGAACCCACAATCACGCACCACACCTAGACGACAGTGAAAACAGATATGCATTTTAAAATGATTTTAAGTCAGTACATATGAGGGGTGTACACTTATCAAAGCTTCAAAAACACACTTTCTAGCACTTTTGTGCTAAAGTAGAACAAACAGTTTCCCACCAAAACAACAAACTAGCGCCAAAGATTTCATAGGAAAGATTATACAACAAACCACAAGTTCAAATCCCGTAGTGGTCGATCGCATGAAGAAGTTCAGAATCCAACTAACAAGACAACTGTAGGGCCTGTCTTTCCAAGCCCTTCTGACAGTTGCACATGTCAACAGCGACTACAAACAACTACTATTAGAAAAAAATAGTTTATAACAGCCAACAAAAAATAAAGTTCTAATTGTAAATGCACTCCACTAGAAATCCATCAACGTATTGACGAAATTCTGCTAGACGCCACTGAAAAGATCAACACAGAGGTGTCTAATGTCTATGAAGATGTGATCCCACAACTAACACAAGAGTGGGAATTGACAAAAACTGTCGTTACCAGGGCACAAACTGTAGCACT
Source organism: Lepisma saccharinum (assembly GCA_022664845.1). Taxonomy (NCBI): domain Eukaryota; kingdom Metazoa; phylum Arthropoda; class Insecta; order Zygentoma; family Lepismatidae; genus Lepisma; species Lepisma saccharinum. Next base: position 6,202 of record JAGDQP010023263.1, read on the forward strand.
AGAATTCCTAAAACAAAGAGAAGAAAAAGGAGATCCTTTGAGCAGGCCAAATAACGGACATGCACAAAGAAGACAAGAGAGAAGAGAGACACGCAACCAGACATTGCACAGAACAGACTAAAACAGGAGAGAATCAGTCGAAAAACTGTTAACCATTTTGAAAACATTCAAATAAGACTTCCAAACAAAAAATGCGAACAACCCATGCCTTTTTTGAGGCCACCAATATTTCTCAGAAAAAGCGAAATTTTACTCCTAAAACAGAATTTCAACAAATACATAATACAGAAACCAAACCACATTACTAACCAAACAGACCCTCTCTCTGTAATTAAAGTTCTGAACTCAATAAACAGAAAAAACTATTAAAATCGTTCTTAATAGTGAACAATCCAACCAACCAGCTGCGAAAACAATTGGAACCAGGTATATACATCTCCACTATGGCCGGAGGTATGCAACCAACCAAACATCGCGCCTCAGACAAATAAGTCGAAATGCAAGCGAGGCAGAAAAAAAAAACAACCAACTATCCAAACAAACCAGACGAGATGTGATAGCCACGTTATAAATAGGAAGAAAAATAACCTAAGTAGGCCGAGAAGAAACAAAAATGCCGGCTGTAAATGTCATTAATACACAACTAATCAAACACTCACTTAACGAAAAACGGAATTGAAGTACTAGAAAAAGGACTCTCCTTTTGTGCAATTTCCAGGTGGTCAGACTGGGCTATTAAAAATGATGTTTTCGAACTCAGGCAAAAACTTGACTGGAAATTAAGTAAAGAAAAGCCTACAGAGAACCTCTCACCTTTCCACACCACAAAGACATGCTCTCACACAACTAAAGAGCAGGAAATGCATTATTATTAAGCCGTCTGACAAATCAGGCGGTATAATAATTCTAAACAAAAGCGACTATGAGAAAGAGGCCTTGATCCAACTTTCGAACATAAATGACTTTATAGAAGTTCATGGAAAAGAAATTGGCATAATTAAACAAGCGAACAAAGAGATTGAAACATTTGGAAGACAACTAATAACTGAGGTAGCACTCAGTCCATATCTAAAAGATTTATATAAAGGCCAAGTTTTAAATACTGCCCAAAATACACAAGTCTGTAAGAAAAAAACCGGACTACCCAAGTAGAGACCTGTTATTGTGGATGTTATGCATCCACCAGGAGACTAGATAAATACTAAACATAATATTTGATGAAACTATTACCAACCTTACCAGAATCTCTACGTGAGACCACTGATTTTCTCAAAAATCTAATTAAATAAAAAAAAATTGGAAATGGTTTACTATATGCATGCGACATTGAGTCTCTCTACCATTGAATTGACACATAAAGAGGCATTGAGCATGAAACAAATTTCTAAAACAAGTAACGGTCTTGAAAAGTTAGAAAAGCTAGGGTGAAAATGAAGACAAATGTTAACTTTAGATTTTGCAGTGAAATTTAATTCATATTAGCTAAAAAATGATGAAATTTTGAAATTAAAAGTTAGAACGTTTCAAAGGATAAAAAATTAAAATCGATTCACCAGTTATAGGTTAAATGCATTATACTTTTAAAAGGATAAAAAATTAAAATCGATTAACCAGATATAGGTTAAATGCATTATACCACTTATAGGGAAAAATAATTTTACATGCCAACTAGCTTTTAATTTAAACTAAACCAAAAACTAAGATATACAAATAAAAATTTGAACTAAAATATGATACAGAAATAGTGTTTGAATTTTAAATTGATTGTAATAGATTTGAAGCTTTTAGGTAACTTTTTTTTTATCTGATATACTCTAAATTTTTAATGTAAAATGTTAAAAGACAAAAATTTCACTAAAATATAAAAATCATTTATACATCAAACTGTGAACCACACCTGGGTGCAACTTGCCCTCATAACCGGGCAATCAGCCCGTAATGAATCCAGCGACACTATTAAAAGTGTGCATTTCCAGTTTTCAACAAACGGTAATGGATACAAGTGGCGCTCCCTCTGTCAAGTTCAATTTGTGATGTATGTAATGGATTTTAACTAGAAAGTTAATAAAAATGAAGACAAATGACTCGAATTTTGCAGTGAAATTTAGTTTTCTTTGCTCAAAATTGATAACATGCAATAATTTAGAAAACAAAAATATTTTAACATCCGTTTTTGTCTTTACCAATTGTTATTTTACTAAATTTCCAAATATTAATAAAAAATATGACTTCCGTGATAAGTTATCACACATTCGAACTGTCCGCAATGAGGCAATTTACGTTTTTCTGCAATTATTATATGTCAGTTAATGGGATTATGAATCGCATCTCAAGATTTATTCCAGTTGAAACGTCCTACTTGTTGCCTAGATACGTACCTATATTGTTTGTTAACAATGTTAGTAAAGCCCTATCCTAGCCAGTAATTGTTGATATTCATACAAATATCTATTATAACCAACAATAGATATCACATAAAATTACAAACTACAATAGAACTGTAACTAGCATTGTCAAAGCTGAATACAATACAAAGATTTTTATTGTAGCTACAATTGTTGGTGTAAAAAAATAGAACTTTATAATTGCTGTAACAACAAATTATTTAATTAGTCAATTTTTGTCCTTCGAACGCAACTGAAAAGAAAATCAAAGGGGATACAATAACATTCCACATTTTGAAGTCATCCCGTGGATATGATTCTTTCATTAAATAATAATTGAAGAATTGTATCATTGTTGTATTATTTAAATTATTTAAATATTAAAATTTATTTTTATTGCAGTTTACTTAATAATTATTAGTGATATTTAATATTATTTATATTATTATAACGGAATTTATTATTTAATGTTTAATAAATTCAAATAAAATATGATATTTCCTTTCAAATCTGCAAAAGACAATTACAAATTTGAATATGACAACAAACGATAATCAAATTGAAGATGAGACTACAAAGACCAAAAGAAGTTACTCCCGTGTAAGCAGAAAAGAAATCTCGACAGGCTACTGGAACATAACAAAAATAAGAAAATAGTGTTTATAAATAATTGGGTAACAAATAGATATAGTAAACAAACAGAAAATTACCTCGAAATAAAATCAGGTCATCTAAATTTTGAGGAAGGGAATCAAATCATAATGAATTATATAAATACAGATCTCTTAATCTTCCCAAGGTGTTTTGTTCTGTTCAGGCTCTGACTCATGATCGATTTGAGTTAAATGAAATGGTCCTGATACTGTAACAGCCAATCACGCGCCATTTTGGTTTCGTCGATTGCGTGCCGGTAATTTTGACGTCAAAAATTTACCACGCACTGGAAGGCCAAGTGTCAAAAATGTCGATAAAATCATGGACATTGTCGCGTCCTACCGTCATGTAAGCACTGTTTCGATTGCTCAAGAGCTAAACATTGCACAAAAAACCGTGTGGAACCATTTGCATAAGGCTGGATACACAAAGGAGCTTGTTGTATGGGTGCCACACGAGTTAACGCAAAAAAACCTCATGGACCGAATTTCCATCTGCGAATCGCTGCTGAATCGCAACAAAAGCGACCCATTTCTGAAGCGGTTGGTGACTGGTGATGAAAAGTGGATCACTTACGACAACGTCACGCGAAAACGGTCGTGGTCGAAGCGCGGTGCGCCGGCGCAAACGGTGCCCAAGCCAGGATTGACGGCCAGGAAGGTTTTGCTGTGTGTTTGGTGGCATTGACAGGGAACTATCTACTATGAGCTGCTCCCCTACGGCCAAACCCTTAACTCGGAACTATACTGTCCACAATTGGACCGTCTGAAGACAGCAATCGCCAAGAAGCGGCCAGCTTTTTTCAATAGGAGAGGCATTGTGTTCCACCAGGACAACGCCGGGCAACACACATCGATAGTGACTCACCAGAAGCTCCGGGAGCTTGGTTGGGAGGTTCTTATGCATCCACCTTATATTCCGGACCTGGCACCTAGTGATTACCATCTGTACCTGTCCATGGCGAACACGTTTGCTGGTGAAAAATTCGCTTCAAGAGAGGCTTGTGAAAATGGACTGTCTCAATTTTTTGCCAATAGGGACAAGGGCTTCTATGAGAGAGGCATCATGATATTACCTTCCAAATGGCAACACGTTATCGAACAAAACGGCGCATATGTGACCTAAATCGGATCATTCTAACTATGGTAAGTCAAGCCTTCAATGTCATGCAAAACTAATGGATTACTTTTTACTACACCAGATATATACGGATGTGCATTTATGCGTATTAAGTCTCAAGAGAGAACTTCCTATACAATTTGGAGATGGCGTTAGAGTTGCTATCAACCTTGAAGGGAAATTGCTGGAAAGAGATAACAGTTACGGCATTCGGAATGGGGTTTTAGAAGGCATATCCATACCTAATTCTGAAGAAAATTAAAAATTTGGAAAATAAATTAGGAATACTGGATTTGAGATGATCGTTCAAGATCAAATACTGTTCAGAAATATTACAACAGCATTAGATACAATGGAGAAAGAACAAAATATTGAGGAAGGTACGGACCATGATGGAAACAAAATTATGGATCTGACAAATCAAGAAGGTGATGAGGAATCTAAAACAACACAAATTGAAGATACTAACTTAAATCTAAAAGCCAAAATTAATTAAAAAAACTAAGACGAAAGAGAAATTGGAAATCGTGGATTCCACGACTATATTAAAACGAACGGAAAAGTAATGTGTTAGCAGGAGAAGGTATCTTCATAGTAACAGAAACGGATCTATATTCGAAAGAAGATATAGAAGATGGAAAACCAGAAGGTGGAATGGAACAAAAGAGATATAGAAAAACAAACAAAGACGGAAATAATCTAAAAATATTTGAACTTAAACTATATCTTTTCGAAAAAAGAGGTAGCAAAATTGCTGACAGTGGCTCTCAGATTGGTTACAAAATTGCTGAATGCGGTGAGAAACATCCATCAACAAGGGAAATCTATAACCTTCCCTGCAAAAGAAAGAAGAGCTAACAGCATAATAGATACTAACACTAATAGATACAGTTGCTTGAGAGACGGTAGGAGACCTTTCAGATGGAAAATATCCACCGGCATTTTTCATGGTCTATGGAAGAATAGCATTCAACCCAGCTGTGAAATTTCCGGTCTGCTATGTCCACACAAGACAACCGTAAAAATGCTCAAAATTATTTATCTTAATAGATCCAAATTGTAACGTAAAAAATCAAGTTATACTAGGAAAATGAAGAAATGGACACAGTATGTATCCAAGAACCATATACAGATATGGGGAAAGAAATGCCTTCGGACACCGTTGCAATACTGCCTGAGGACCCAAATACCATGGTCGCAACGATCGTACTTAAAAGGAACATAAAACATTGATCCATCTGAGATATGAAGATAAATGGAAACACTGAATAGAAATTAATTGAGAAAATTATGAATTCATAATAGTGATTATTTATTATCAATTCAACCTCTTAATGTACATATTTATACAGAAATTAGATGAAATTCTAAATAGTTTTCCTAACAGCGCCATAGTTATTTTTGGGGGGTTGAATGCTAGACGTCCTCTTTGCCACTGTGCTATTTCGGATGAGAATGCAGAGAAATTCGAAGAATTAATAAACCAACACAACTTAATGGTCACGATTGAGGAAGGGCAACCACCAACATTTAGAGGCTAGCTCTGAGGGGAATCAAATATAGATAGTACTTTAACAAATGATGCAATCGGTACTAGGATCACTGATTGAATGGTTGATATAGACCTTGAAAATAGCAAAATAATAACGAACAGTTAGAAATAAATAACAGTTTTAATTACATTGTAAATAGAATGGATAAAAAGAAATTTCAAGAAAACAGACCCCCACAAGTTGAATCCGGTTTTAACCTCGCGGAAGTAAGAAAGGAAATTCAGAAGCTGTTAAAACCGCAATAAAAAATTCAACCTGTATAATTAGTAACAATAATGAAAAGAGGAAACCTTTTTGTACCAAGAAGTTGGAAAAACTAAAAAGGAAATTAAAAGGTACGAGAAAAGTTATGGAGCTGCAAGAGACTACAATTAAAGAACAATAAGACTCCAAAACTACAGAAACATAAATTTGAAAACAAGTTAAAATAAAATTAAAAAATCAATAAATTTGTTGAAACAAAAGTTGATATCTTGGGGTATGCCATACAAAATTATATTTAATATTTTTTAATATGAACGTTTTTGTCCTTAAATAAATAGTAGCACCTCTTCAATGAGATTGTGTTTGAGCGGTTACGGAACCCTTTAGGATCTGGTTCACAAAACATTAGGTTGAAAAAATGTATCCGAATACCGAAATAACTAAAAAATATATTTAAAAAACTTTTTAAAGACAGTTTTGTTATACAATAAAGGCCCAATGTATTGTATAGAGAGTGGCCTTTATGAATGGCTACATTGAAGTGTATTTCTCTTTCGGTATTTCCCATGTGATATATGGGGTCAGCGAATTTTACACGTTTGGTTTTGGCAGATGTTTTACGGCCGGATGCCTTTCATGACACCAGCAATCTCGGTTTGGGCAATCGAAACGTTAATATGAAATGGAGCTCCCACAGGGAATCGAAGTCGGACCCTCACACCAAAGACGAGCGCGGTAAGCGCATGGCTACGCTGGAGCTCATAAGGTGGAAAATAAGAAAGAATGAAGTCAAGGAAGTATGAAGTCACGTTCGTGAAGAAGAAAAGACGGAGCGCTTCTTTAGCGGATCAAGTAATATCATCTTCACAGTGTTGTCAACACATACTAAATTTGAATAGCGTATATCACCTTTTGTATAAAATAGTTTATTATTATAAAATAATGTCGGTCTTGGGCGAGGAAGATTTAAAAAAAAATACAATGAGCTCCCGATAATTCGTTTGCGGATTATTCGTGTATATTCTGTATATAAGATAAAAATTAAATCTTTTGCTTTTAAATCTAAACATTTTCCTAGATGTTGTCGTAGGCAAAATTGGGAAGACGATATTACTTTAACCAAAATCAGCAACCTGATTTAATCAGTAGCAGTTTCTCAGTGCTTGCCTTCTTACTCTTCCTCATGTACACCTTCATCATGACATCTTGGCTGCTAGAAAAATACGTAGTGTCCAGTGCCGGATCTAGAAATTTTACAATGAGAAGCAAAGTTAAATTTCGCCGCCCTTGTCTCCTTCGTTTTCACGGCCCTTTTGCAGCTCTTGTCATCGTTTTTAGCCAAAAAAAAAGCACGATCGGCCAACGCGACGGTCACAACTTTGTATCGCATCACATAGTGTGATCTATCTTCTCTGGAGCCTCTCTTGGTATCGCTATTACTGACTCCATTTAGACAGTAGACAAGGGCGCTTCTACCGGATGGGCTTTGACGACACTAGCCCCTTCAAGGTTGGGTACCAAATGATAAGGTGAAGTTGGTTCTGCTATTACTACAGTATATGATCATTCGTTTTCCTCTTCCAATCAGCTTATCTCCCTTTCGCAAATATATATTTCATTGATGAATCCTTACCTGAAACTCGCGTGAAAATGTATTTACATAAATTACATCTCCTATAATATCCTCCCCTGGATAAAGGAATTAATTCGTGTATTGTTTGTGTTGTTTCTGGAGTTTCATGCAAAAAATAGATAAAGACCATTTATTAAAAAAGAAAAAGAATGAGAGAAAAAAATTAAAACGTGATTTTCTGTTGTTTAAGTATCATTCATCGTGATTGCGTCATATACAAACATAATTTAAGAAAAAGTAACATACTAGAAAAATAAGCGACAAGAAGAACTCACACAAAAGTAGGAGTAGACTAGCACTAGGAAATATATCCTTCAAACTGCTGTTTGGATGCAATTATTGTTAACGTAAATACCGTAATTTTAAATTTCTAATAAAACATATAGGTAGTAAATTATATACAGTGGTAAGAAAAGTATTTCGACAAGTTCAACGAAGAGTAAAAACAGACTATATCACACGTAAATCATGGCCCATTTCGAAATCTCTTGCCCTTTTATTATAACTTGGATGCCTTTAATAGAATACTATAGAACTAGCTACCACTCGATACACCTGTAAGCTAGCAGGCAACGAAAGAGTGACGACTACGTAAATTAATCTCAAGAAAAGTATTTGGACAACCCAATACTACTCTCGAAAGAAATGTTCTAGGATTCCTTTTGTGTTCGGAAGCATTGTACGTAGTGTATTGAAGCAATCCACACCGCGTCAGGCAAGCCCAGCTTGTTTGAAAACCATGTTTTACCGTTGAATACGTCATAAAGAAACATACAACAAAGTAATTATGCGACATTCTTTATTCTGTGAACAAAACTAAAAATATTAGTGCTAAAGATGTGGCTACTTCAGTCGCCTCTGATATATAAGTTAATGTAACACCACAAACAATCCAAAATTCATTGACAATTTTGGGATGAAGAAGATGTGTATGCAGGGTATGAATACTGGCCACTCCGTTAGTAATTACGCAACCCAAAATAATAAAAGACCCTCCAACACTTTTACCAATTGAAGCAATGTCCTGCTTTCTGAAACCTTCGTTCTTCTTTCGCCACACGTGACACGTACTGATATCCATCACTACAATACAAGTTTATCTTCGTCTCAACATAGAAAACAAAACATTTTTCCAAAATTCCTGGCACTCATATTGATATATTTTTGAAAATTAGAACTTCTTTCTGTTTTCTTCTGATAAGTGTGTTTTGTTTCTGGCTACACATCATGTGAATCCCATTTTTTGTTCACATCAACAAATCTGTAAGATAAACTTGCTTATTTTAGGCTAGTGAAATAGTCACATCTTTAACACTAATTCTTTGAGTTTTGTTAACAGAATGAACAATGTAGGTGTCATTTCGGGCAGTTAGTATCCTTAGCTGACCAGAACGAATCATTCATTATGTTTTACGTTTCTTTATGATGTATCCAATGGTTGAACATGGCTTTCCGACAAACTTGGCTATGTCTCAGTACATTCCGCACGTAATTCGAAATTAAAGTGAGAGGTTCCCCATGCTGATTTTATGCCTGACACGGTGTGGATTGCTTCAATACACCACGCAGAGTGCTCTTATACACAAAAGGATACCTAAAACGTATCTTTTAAGAGTAGTATAGACGTTGTCCAAATACTTTTTTGCGATGAATTTACGTAGTTGTTAATCTTTTGTTGACTATTACTTTACAGGTGTATCAAGTAGTAGTTATTTATATAGCATTCTATCTAAGGTATCTACGCTATCATTAAAGGGCAACAGATATTGAAATGCGTGTGATAGAGTCTATTCTTCCTCTTTGTTGAACTTGTGCAAATATTTTTTTTCACTGTAGGTGAAACAGAAGCGTCTTGAACCATGAAAGTTGAGATCAAGAACCAAGAAATGAAAGAAGAAAAACAATACAGTGTTTGTCCAATAAAGCAGTAGCGCGCCGGAAGGGTGAACCGAACAGAAAGAGAACCACATTTGGGAAAACCGAATAACTCCTTTGCATAGACTAACATCAGTTTCTGTTATTTCCTAAGTTTATTTTCTAGTAACAGAAGAAACGTTATTCTTATTAGGTAGAACATACTATGCTTTAGTGATTTTTTTAACTTTATACAATATAGCTAAATTCTGTAATAGCTGGGCCTGGGGAAGTATTCATAATGAATATACGTATGTATAATATTATATGTGTTTTTTATGGATATACAATATTTGGTAAAATCTGAATTGAATTTGTATGAAGATCATCATATGTGCCTTCTTCTGTGGCAACAAAACACATATCTGAATACCCCCACCCTACGTTACACAGAAATTGGCGGTCTTGGCAGTAGACCTGAATATTCGACTTGAATCACCGTTTCGAATTTTAAAGATTATGGTAGGTTGTATGGAATATCATATACAATGTCTTAGCGCGCCGGTATTGAAATTATGAACACGCGTAGGTTAATTTAAATTTAATATGCGATTTTACTTCCTTTTTAGGAACTTTAATTTTTTTAAGCTGTTTGCCGCCCCCTCGAACGTGCCGCTTGCCCCATTTTACCCCCCCCCCATTAGATTCGGCACTGGTAGTGTCCTGAGGAAAAGATAAAACCTCTCTGGAAAACTCACCTTTTACACTATACTTTTCGAAGTTGTGAGGGAGCGTGAGCCAAAATGCTGCTACCATCTATATGATCAAATTTGTATATATTGAAGGTGTAGTCTATTTTTCTAGTATTGTACAGTGAAAATAAATTTTTGAAATTTATATTATTCATGTTTTCCGATTTTCTTGCATATTTCTTTATTGATTAACCCAAATTATTGGGATTACACTGCATTGTATTGTTTAGATGATCCTGGATTTCTATGGTATTTCTCACTTAGATGGATCTTCTATGGTATATGGTAACTGACTCACACCACATATAAACTTCTGTTCTGACCACTAACATTGTCTGAATGGACTCAATTTTTCTGTGACTTTTCCTCCATCCATATACAGCCGAAGAGAGAAAATAATCTTACTATAGAAATGTTGTTGACCTTCTACCCGAAAGACACAGTTTATTGTGGGGAATATCACTGTCTTTGAGATTTGACGGACGGTAGTTGTCAGGTACGTAATTTTCTCCATGAAACTCAGCTTTGTTGGAATTTTTTGCTTGGAGCCGAGGCATTATTTTGTTTGAATTTCCATTTATTTATAGACTCTGGCATCTCAGGCTTCAGTCAGGATAAAATTGGATTGGGGGTAGGACGTTAGAAGGTTATTGCCCAGGGCCTAGTTAGTAGGTCCCATCACAGCAGATCTAAGCGGGTCACCGGGTCAATTATAATATTGATTGATTGAAATCACAAAACAAGACCAGATCACCAGGTTAAGACTCCATCACTGGGTCTCTAAATTACAGTCATTCTGGTCATTTGAATCAACATCCGGTATCAAGTCATTCGAATGAAGGCTGAGTTACCAAATGACGCGGTTTCCGCTTTGCATCACTGCATCTGCCTAGTATGACAGAAAAATAGAGACACTCCCTTCCAGATTCACGGCCGTTGAAACCGTTAAGAGCAGTTTCCAATTGCTAGGTCAACGCTCTACAAACTGAATTTCGGCTGCACAGTATTATCAAATAATCTATCAATCAATCTATCTATCTATCTATCTATATACACATATATATATATATATATATATATATATATAT
>JAGDQP010023263.1:17542-29385 GCA_022664845.1 Lepisma saccharinum
ATATATATATATATATATATATATATATATATCAACGAATGCAAATTTCGGAAGAGAATTGTGCCACTACGAAGAAGAACTAGGAAATGATGATTTAGAAGAAAATGATGTAGAACTCCCAGACATGTTAAAAAAAGAAGTTGATAAAGTACTTCGACTGTCGAAGCATGGAGAATCGCAAGGAGAAGATAGACTCACAGGAAAGATGTTGAGATGGGGGTGAAAAACGAAAGAAGAATTTTTGATATGCCTGAGGAAGAGAGAAATGCCGTCAATTTGGAATAATACGATCTTTATTTATTGTACAAGAAAGGGGACAAAGAACGCGTCAAAACTACAGTCCGATTATGCTATACGTTCACCAAAATATTTTGAATCGTATTGAAAGAGACTTGGATTTCAACCAGGAGAGGGAACAAGACGAATTTCGTTGCGGACTTAGCACAATGGATCATTGAATGAAGTGATGGAAACGATTAACGAATATAAAGTAGTGTAAGATACCTAAAACAAGGTAAAACCTTGTAAATTGCCTACCTTTTCAGGATAATCCTTCACATGGATCATTAGCCTTCTGAGTGTAAGCTATATACAGTACACATCCCTTGTTTTGGTATATGCTAGGGGTATAATGGACAATTATTTAGTGCTTTTAAACTAACCACATATTTTTTTGCTATAAAAATGTCATAATTACATCCTATATGTAATGAATACCCCCCAGAAAGCACTATATCTTACTGCAAGTCCTAATTAAATACTTGTAATTACTGTTCCTCCAACTCTATTGCGGGTGTTAGATGAATAACACAGCACTAATAGCTGATAACAGGTTAGAATTCAGTGATTAAAATTACTATACAGTTGTGTCAATTCCTTAGTGCAAGATTTGCCAGTGAACAGCTTTGTACACTAATGAGAGTAATGTCTTACCATATTTATTGTTAAATAGCATACCATTACGTTAAATTAGACCAGGAACATTCCTGTATATAAAATCATATAATGCATGAACGACAGTTCAATATATAATTAGTTTGCAATTCTTTTCCATTTTAATGTTTCTTTTTATTCTTTCTTTTTATTGTAGTTCTTTTTCTTCTCACAGATGGAAGCACATGTAGTAGTAGTAATTAGCAGTTGAGGGGATTTTAATTCAGCACGGACCTCATTAATGAGGGCCCCTAACAGCGTGGGTAATAGGAAGGATGACAGAGCATGTATGTATATGTATATATAGATATATCTTTACACATACACATACAAGAATGGAACCCCTTTTTTGTGGTGTTGAACAAGCATTGGGCAGGTGGAAATTGCATATAGATGAAGTGATTATCCAGAACAAAATCCGGATACAGTCTGCATACAAATGAAATTGCATGAAGAGACTGACTAAAAGGGAGGGAGTTCGAAAGAAGTTCTTGAGAAAAAAAATATTTAAAGGAAAATCACATATTTGTTTCCTTGGATAAATTACATGTGGTAATACGGAATGAAATGCTAACAAATGTACTGTGTCGAATTATTCGGAAAGAGACAGATCCTTGACATATAGCTTTGCCGCCGCCGTATGGATAAATAACCTGTATATCAGAATGAAGAAGACAACACTGGACATAGATATGTGATCATGTAAGTTTGCGTATAGGGAGAACAATAGTATGATGAGGGAGGTAGATACTGTGGAAATTGTTTAATCCCCTCCTTCGTGATATGTATACACCCGAAAAGAAAATAAGATTAGAGAGAATATGACCTCAGAAGTAGGTTTAAAATAACATATGGAGGCGTCATTTGTATTTTAGATTGTGAAGTAGCACAAGATCTGAGTCCCAAACAGATCCTTGACATGTAGCTTAGCCCTCGCCATATGGATAAATAACTTATATACCCGAATGAAGAAAACAGCACTGGACGTAGATATGTGATCAAGTAAGTTTGCGTATAGGGAGACCAATATTATGATGAGAGAGGTAGATCCTTTACAGATGGTTTAATCCCCTCCTTCGTGATATATATACAACAGAAGCGAATAATGTTAGAGAAAATATAACCTCAGAAATAGGTTTAAGTAACATATGGAGGCGTCATTTGTATTTTAGATTGTAAATTAGCACAAGATCTGAGTACCAAACACGAACGAGGATGATATGAACACAGTACTATAGTTTAAGAATAGAATCCGAAGCAGTTGTGACTTTGCCATTAGCTAACTGCAAATGGAAAGTAGACATTTTAATCCTGCAAGTACAAATTCACTTGAAATATACGATTTGTGTTAATGAAACATGTTACGTTTTGAAAAATGAAGTGTAGTTGAAGGATATCGTTGATGATTAGAGAAAGATCTTGGTCACTACAGTTAATCTTGTACATTAGCAGACTGTTTGATATTTTTGGAACACCTTGAGTAAGGATATGTAATTAAAATACTTGCGCATTGTGTAAGACTGGATGTGTCACTAGACTACAACAGCGTTGTTATGTATCTTTTAGTCACCTATGCCACAACAGTACTAAATATTACTCTTACAATAGGAATTGAAGCATAGTGTTCTTTTTTGAAATATTAAAATTAAGAACATTATATTTTATAGATATGATACGAGACTGTGACTGTCTTCCACAGAAATCACATGCAGCAGCATCTTTGCTTGTAATATAGGTTAGGCATAATCAGGAATAACATCAATTGTTCCCAAGAATTGGGATTAAGTGAATAAATATTGTATTTGTCAAGTTGTATGTGTTATTGTCCTTATGAAATACAAATAATGATGTCAAGTACTACATTAAGTGAATCTTGATGCAACTCCTGCGGTATTTATTTTACGAGCCACTTGTCATGAGACTTATAGGGACAAGTTGTATTCTTTATTGTGATTGGTCAATAAAGTACATAAAGGCGTTCAACGAGAATTCTTGGATGTAGTTTTCCAAAGGCGGTCCTGAAGGGCTCTTGAAGTCAAAACTGATTGCATAATGTATAGTATGCAAAAGTAGAAAGCAAATGTTGCGCAAATTTGTCTTGCTTGCTTTGACCACATTCACATTGACTCTGGAACTCACGACTGCATTCACATGTCGGTGGAATCCTTGGAACAGGACGTAGTGGAAACCTTAGCATATGCGCCGATATGCAACAAATCTAAGAGAAAGTTATACAGACATACCCAGACAACGAACATATACTTCAGAAATTTGTGGAATTATATAGAGAAATGATTACAAGTAGAGAATACGTAGACGAACTGTAAGTCATTCTTTGGACAAAGATTTCTTACACGGTTCATTTGGATGTTGTTTGTGAGGAATTGAAATAATAAACATCAGTTTGATTGAACAAGAAATCATATCTTGTGCATAATCAAGAATATATACAGAGTAGAACATTCCAACGGATACACGAAAATAATGTTATTACAATAGGCTATTGATTAATATTTTTAGTACTAAACACAACTGATACAAGAAAGTGACGTCATACAAATATTGTAATTACATACAACTGAAACAATTTATTCAACAAGTCAAGCCATATAAAATAATGAAACATTTTTGTTTTTGGCAAGATCGTACAAAATATATGTCTACTACATTGCAACAAGAATACAAGTGAAGTCATATATAATATTACTGTCTGTTGCTACATAAAAGTCAACTTGTATATTTTTTCGGTGTCGTCTAACTTTTAGGATACAAATCATTGCTTTTAGAGAAAATAATTGTAAATAACTTTGTTGTGAATGTTTTTTGTGGAAAAAAATAAAGGAGTACAAAATAAGTTTATTTGTTTGTCACATTGCAACAAAAATAAAATTGAAGTCATATAAAATATTGCAGTCTGCTGATACATAAAAGTCAACTTGTATAAAATATATCTGGTATAATGTGTTTGTCTAACTTTTAAGATAAAAGTGGGAAACAATAAAGGGGTACAAAGGAATCTTATTCGTGGTACAAGATAAAAGCTTTACTTGTGCAAACACAGTGAAGGCAACTATATCAAGTCATAGAAAATATTTTTTGTTGTTACAATAAATAAGTTTTCTGATGAACATTGTTCTAATGTTAGGACTTGCAGGAATCATATCTACAAAGAAACTATTAAACAGTTCAAACGTGATTGGTGACGTGCGCAGAAAAGTGTGGATGAAGCTATTGTTTTGATGATTGCAGACGTAGAGGATAATAAACCATCAACTCAAAGAAATGATATTTTGATTTAATTTTTTTTGTAGACCATGTTTTCATCTAACTTACAGGATACGTGTCACTATAACATAGTATTATACAACTTACTGTTGGAAATTTAGCACAGATTCCAAGTTTTCCCTTTAACGAAAACCATAAAGTAACGTCCCGTAGTCTACAGTGCTAGAAGGATTTAATCGAACACGCCTCGTCTGCTGCACAACAGCATGACGTTTAGTTTGAGGTTTAGATACGATACGAAAATAAGGTTTACGTAAAATATGATTTGGAGTAAAAATTACTTGACTGTCACATTTTTCTGTAACTAAATTATACATATGCTCAAAGTTTATTCGTTTACGTCCTCGTTGAGAAAAAATAATTCCACGAACTTTAATTACCTCATTAATTTTCCTGTAGTTGTTTCCACCTCATGTTACGCAAAATGTTAGAGACCAAGATAAATAAAAGTTCGTATTTCCCAGCCTTGTTTGATTTCATTTTTTAACTGTCCTACATAATCACTAATAGAAAGGAAAGGAGTTTCATTTCGACGTCTAATATAGATAACACTAGCAGTATCACAGTAAAGCAGTCTGTCAATACCAACAGCATCAAATGTTTCGTATAATTTGAGTCTGGCCCAAGAAGAAATGAAAGCAGCAACTGCTACATATGTGAATATGTTTAGTGTGTTCTGGTTTTCCAAATCGCGATATGAAACAACCAACTTATCACCCACAAGGACAAAATTTTGTATTTCCAAGTGAGATGAATAGGCAATTTCATTAAATTCCAACGTATTATTCACAACTTTTATCTTTGGCAAGTCAGTTTTTTGCCCCCACTTCCCGAATAAAAAGTTTAAAAATATTTTGGAAATGTATCGTAAACTTTCATTTCTCTGAATGTTATCATAGTCTAGTTCGATTCCCTCATGTTTGCTATACTCAGAAATATACTGCTGTTTTTCATCGTAGGTTAGACAGTCATCTGGAAATCCAGAGGCTTCCTGTTTCATTTTCAGAAACGTGTCAACATAAGATTTGAACAGTCCCTTCTTCATCTGCATTTCCCAAATTTCATAAGTATGCAGAATGACATAACCTTTCTTTAAAGAGGCATAGAACTCGGATGTGCAAAATACGTCTTTCATTGCACGTTGTTCGTTAGTATGATTGTACTTGTCTTTATTTAAATTATCCATACAGGTTCGACACAGACCAAACATCAGTTAGTTATGTACATTATAAATCAAAAGAGGAATTGCAAGATTGCTAGGTGGTAAAACCTTACAGTATACAAGACCATGGCCTTGACTTGGATCAGGCATGTTATCCCCCTTATGGGTTGTTACATTACCAACTAGAAGTGGTTGTTTAGACATTACCCACGGATTTAAGCTTGTCAAATCTACGTACTCACATACCTCTTGCTCTCTACATTCATATAATGCTTCGAAGCATTCCACACGTCTACCTTTAAATGCGTCCCGAGGCTGTAATAGTTTCTCCACATTAGAACAATGATCACGGATGGAACTTTGAATTTCAGGAGACATTTTCACTTGTTTCTCCCTCTTACATTTACAAATGGAAACAACTTCTACATGGCAACTGTTTTTCAAAAATTGTTCGCGAGCTGACGTTGCGTCATATCGACTGTTTAAGCTGCGTCCTTCCTTATCTATTACTTGTTCTCTACATTGTGCCCGTGATAGTAACAACCGTAAAATTCGTAAGATGTACAAGTATTTTTATTATACTCATCAACTCTGAAATTTTTGAATTGTGCCTTTTTACCATTTTCACATGTTTGTAACTGAATGTTTTGTTTGAACTCCGTATATCGTAACCACTGCTTAGCTACTTTACTTTGATTAGTACCATATTGGAAACCTAACGGAGGGATAATTGGAATTGTGTTTTCTTTAAGATAACATGACCGAAAAATTGTCATTGCACATTCAGCATTGTGGGAGTGTGCAAAAAACATTGAAACCCTTTTGTCTTAGCTACAATCAAATTAGAAAATCAAATGAGACTTAGAGTTAAAATACGTACATCGGTTTTGGAATAGGCGAATAGTAAAAATTGTTTGTAGTTGTAACTGTTGTAGTTTTGATATGATGCATTTCGTAACTTTATTTTTTTTCTAACAAAACAGTTTTCTTTTAAAATGTTTTGTTCTTTGCAAATGTTGAGTTTCTCTTGTGTGTAAAAATTATTTGAAGGTATGAAAATATTGTTTATATTTATGGTATTAACTTTTGTTTTTTTCGCAAATGTTCAATTGTGTTTTCCGAATGTCAAGAAAATGGTACTGACAACACTTGTTTCTACATTTAAAAAAAATGTTACCTTGCAAGTTTTGACACATCATGAACTTTTCAAATACATTTTTCGTTTGTACTTTTGCATCTTGTTGTTTCAAAAGCAAGATGTGATGTTCTGATAATGTAGTAGTACAAATATCTGAGAGAAATAATGATAAAGTTTACGGGAAGTGGTTTTTTTTGTTATCTGTACGCAACAATGACACTTTCCGGTACAGAGTAAATCTAAGAGGTCCCGTAACTTTTGTCGAGACCAAATTCAAAAACTGAAAATCTGCAAGTTTGTCGTACAAGAAAAAGCATATCATACAGTAGATGCAATCATTGCGCATCTGTTGTGCACAGGTGACGCCTTCTATTATGACGTCACAGCTCTCTTACATGTTAATTGTAATATATCCAGTATTAAATGTCCAATTTGTCTTTTTTTAACTTGACGTTAACCAGCGACGTAAACTAAGGCACCGACCACACCCACTTCGCGAAAATTATCGAAGCTTGCCGACTAAGTAGTCGTCTGTATGCCGAACGATGACCACGGAACAAATTAATGCGGCAAATGTTTACTGAAAAACAACATTTTTAAAGTTTATATTTATTTGAAATGACAAACACTTACCTTATTTATACCGAAGAATCCATGTGTTGAGGTGATAACGTAGGCTCCGTTGAATTCCCATATGAGATACAGGTAAGTGGAATACGATCATGCGAAATACTCCAAATATACACATCACATTTCAACTGAAGTTTTTTTTCTCTCTTTTTTTAACGAGTTTCCAGATCAATATAATTATACATAACATCCTATTTTAAGTAAAAGTTTTAAAACGCAAGTTCCAAAAGAAACACTCCGTAAAATATATATGCATCACCTTTCGGCTTCAGTTTTAAAACGCAAGTTTCAAGCAAAACACACACACGCAGCAAAAGAGCATTACATTGCAGATATAATTCATGCACACTGTCCTTGGTACAGTTTGGGTTCTTATTTTTACGGTAGGGCATCCTTAGAGGGTATACATGCTCGTGTTTCATCCAATTTGTGAGGCATCTTTTTATTTCTGAAATTATTTACCACTGCTGGGGTTTCTTAAGTTTACCGAATTATTTTTTGTATGTTTAACACGTTGGTACTGGGTTCAGGAGCCAACTGTGCCGTGTTCATATGTTGGTTTGGTTAAGGGTGGTTTTTATGTTAGTTAAAACTGCTCGTTCGTTGTGCTTAAGAATTATTGTGTTATTAGTATGTATTTTAATCAGTATTGTGTTTTGTTTTTGTGTTTAAATATGCAGTTTGCACCTTGTTTGATCCGTTCAATTGTTATTAATGATCTGGGTGGGTGGGTGAGTTTCTAAGGATGGAGCCTACCGTTTTTTGTTAAGGCATATTCTAACCAGCCTTTCAGTGGGTCTGGCGGGAATCGAACCAGTAACCTCCTGTATAAGGTGTGAGCGTGCTAACCTCTTGGCTATTCCGAGGTTTCACATTGTTTCTAGTCGAGTATGTAAAACGTGTTCGGGAAGTTTTTGGTTTGTTCCAGTTTGGGTCTACATCCAGCCTCCTTTTCAGGAACCACACCGGGCTGGGATTGAACCTATGGCCATGTATATAAGAGGAGAGTGCACTAACCACTATGCCCGCTCAAGGCCTTCTTTAGGATGATTTCCTCTTACTCGTTCAAATAAGGTGTGTGTGTGTGTGTGATTGTGTTTTTCATTATATCTATATGACAAGTGAGTACACACGCCAGAAACAAATTATCTCATGTGCATGTAAGAGTATATATACCTGTGTGTGCATAAATGTTATAACATTTGTTGTTTGTTTTCTTTACTTCCTTGTTTCTTTTAAAAAATGTGTGAAATTGGTGGTCGGTTCTTTCTATTTTTCTTTTCAAAGATAGTTTTCTTATTAGCAAAAACCTTTGCTATATGAGTGGCATATTTCATTTTTGGCCGTGGTCTAGTGGCCTACATATCAGAGGGAGTACATAATGCTGGCCGTGCACTGGCAGATTTGTGCCTGTAATGGCTATTGATTTTCGTCCTAGAAAACCTTGTGAGTTGGTTTAGCTCAATTGTTTCCATTAATGTTGGTTTTGGAAAGGTTTCTGTTTTGGTACCTTTGTACAACATTCCTTTAGCGGTGACACTTGTAAAAATGTCTCTTAGTATTATCAGCAGCATAATATGAACCCCGTTTTATTACGTACGTTGTGAGCGTCTCCTTTTCAATTTCTTGATTCCACTCCATGAAACTTTGAAATGATGGAAACTGCTTTTCTTCTGATTCCACTGTACGAGCATGTTGTAACGCAAAATGTTCGTGATTTATTTTCCCCCGTCCGTTACAAAAGTGCATAGAACACATTTAAGGTGACTTTTCTTAATTGGTTGTTCTGCATGAAACTTTTGTTGGTGATATCTGAAATTTTCAAGATGATTGAATTGTTTATCACAATTTAGGCATTGATAAGCAAATGATTTCTGGGTCTTTAAAGGAGGCGCGATTTCGTTTAATTTATTCAGATGTGCTTTCGAAATATGACGCCTAAGTGATTTGTTATGGTCATAGTTCTTACCACACTCTGAACATTCATGCTGTTTAGTTTCGTTCATTTTGATCGACTTTACTCACACATCAACGCACTATAAATACGAACACAAAAACATAGTTCCACTAAATACGAACAGAAAATAAAGCTCCACTAAATCCACTAAAAACTACAACAAACAACACAACGAACTAAGCAATGAACGACTGCTCTCCCGCTAGAATATAGGAAAAGAAGCCCTCAGCCCGCCAAGCAGTTAAGCAGAAAAATAAACCCAGACAGCAGTTTCTTCATGCCTAAGAGGTTAAAGAAATGTCGGTGGTATTCAGTCTTGGTTCATTTCAAATGTATTATCAAAATACTGTATAATTAAATATCATAGGGTAAAGGATTCTGTTTCATTTAAATAACATTTTTAAAAAATGCAGCTCCGACGCAAGGAGAGTGCGTGCTCCCCCCTCCCTCTCCTTTGCTTCGACGACTACACACTCGGCAAGCTTCGGTAATTTTCGCGAAGTAGGCGTGATCGGTGCCCGAGTTCACGTCGCTGGTTAACGTCAAGTTCTTTTTTGTTCTCAGCGCCTGACGTGCCAAGATCTCTTTCACTCGTGCGAAAAAATTTGTTAGTTAGCGTTTTATCATGGGAAATCCAATTGATTTTTAACTTATTCGTCAAGACATTCAAGGGTATAAAGATCCTCAAACCGTTCTTGAATGCTGGCCCCATTTTTGTATCTACAAATTAATGGGATTTCAACCAGAAGAAACTGATGCTGACCTGTTATTTCATCATTTGCTATATGACTACTGCAACGATGAGGATATCGTATTAGAAACGTGTGTAAGTGCACAAGATATTATCCATCTGGGGTCCTATGGATTTTTTACAACTATAGAAAGTAAACGGATGGCTTGGGATGGCTTAGTATGAACCTAGTAAACTTATACCTGAAGATGCTGTGGAATTCTTTGGACTGTATATGATGGACGATGATTACGTAACTAATAGTGTTGATGAGTCTAGTGTATTTTATGTTGAGTTTGACAGTGATGATGACGTTGCCATGGAATAGATGTGGAACAATGGATCAATGATCATCGTACCGATATTCGTCTACAACAGTGGATGAAGGACCATAACATACCTATGATTATGATGTATGCTGCAGAGAAAGCGCATGGCTTTGAAATTGTAAGTGAACGAGTAAAAAGTATCCTAATTACTCCTTATATGGACGTGAAATTACCATCAAGTCATTGGTTACTTCAATTCGTGATCCTGAACAGCATGTAACCAGTTTCTTTCAGTTTGTCATGGAACATTTACTTCACGATGTAGACCCTGCATGCAAAGTAGCTTTTACCATTCAAAGCTCAAAGTGTACAGTGTTAGAGACAATATACATTCCGTTTAAATTTCGCGCGCATATTACTGTGGACGCTATGTTACGAAAAATCGAAAATGTATTAAACTCGAATGAATAATTTTTATTGGGTGACAATGGTACATTTACAGTTGATATTACCGATCCGTATCGAGGACAAGGGGTGGATCGTAACGCTAAATATTTACCGTTTACAGACCTTGTGTAAAAGGATATTATACCTGTTGACAATGTTCTTGACTGTCTTCCACGAGTATTAGTATTAGGACAACTACGAGCAGATTGAGTATTTGATATATGAAAACCCATCCGGAAAAGTGGAGATCCAGCACAGCAGAATTATGCTATTGTGCAAATGTAAATGTACGTAATACAAATGGTGCTAGTATAGACGATGTTGACAAGTTCCAAAAGTATTGGGGTAATAAGTACCAGATTATTGTTTATAGCCGTGTCCCCAACACTCGCGAGAATGAAAAAATCTATGCCGGACCAGCAGCTAAGAAAAAAAAACTTTTTGAGATATGAAGACAATCATTACGATATCATTAAGACAATTACTTCATTTTTAGGAAGCAAAGGGTATTGCAATCATTGTCTTACTCCATATATGGAACTTCGACATAACACATGTAAATATATATGTACGCAATGTGAACAGTACCATTTTGATTCAAAAAGTACTGATGAAACGACAATGTACTGTGATAACTGTAATCGTTATTTTGTCAATCAGACATGTTTCGACAAGCACTTAACAAAACGTTGATTTTTCCAACGCTGTGTTTTTCATGTAAATATTTCACTGATAAACGAATATACTGTATGTGTAAATTAAATATCATCTCTACTCATTGTCATCTCTTACCAATATTATTGAATACATATTTCAAATAACAAGTCACCAAATTTGGTTTCAAATAAATGTTTATTAACGGTATATGACAAAGTGTCTTTTCTCGGACATCTGTAAAGTGGATATAATCGAGCTCGTTTGTAAATTTCCAGTCTTAAACATAGACTAAACGGACGAATTCCGCTTCACATGTATCTACTAGGGACAACAACTGCTGCTGGAGAATGTATAACTAAAATAAAAGCTTGTGAGAACGTACCTGTTCCATTGCAGACTAGAAGCAAATTTCAAACAATATTGACTATCAATATCAATCACAACACGAATACTATATTACCGGAGTTTTCACACAACCGTAATGGCGATATCTATCTACCAAACGTGGACACACCACTCATACCAAGATACACTAGCCGTTTTCTTAACAAATGAGCATGAACTGAAACTACTGGAATTAAGCCGAATGCTACCAGAGAAGAAAGGCAAAATGTGTAATTTCAGGAATTAAAAAT
>JAGDQP010023264.1:3312-29381 GCA_022664845.1 Lepisma saccharinum
ACACACACACACACACACACACACACACACACACACACACACACACAAAAATCAGAAAAGTGCAACAAAAAATTAATTTTTAACACAAAAAATACATTCTCCTGAATTTTCACAAACGAGGTTTTGGAATTAATGAAGTCGACGATGTGTGTGTTTATCTTGTTGCAACCTTTGTGTAGGGTTTCGATGAACTTGGCAGATCTCTTCAGTTGCTAATAAGTAAAACATTTCTTTTGATTTATTACGCCTTCCTTTGACGACACGATTCACTTTGGAAACGATTATTTTAATAGTTGAGTGAAGGTGTTACACTGTGATCATCTTTTTTCTGTATTTATTGTTAGAAAACTCTACTTTTAAATGGCTTACAGTGGAGCTTTTTGAAATCGAAGTCGCAGGTGATCATTTCCCCCCTCGTATGATTTAAGTTTCTGTTCCATGAAAGTTTGAACAAACTATTAGTTAGCTAATAAAACAAGAATTCCCCGCACACGGTTAACGGTGTCTTATTTTGAACAAAATTAAACAGTTGTTAAAATGAAAGGACATAACGTGTACATTAAAGCTATTCATATGGGTATTATCTTGCCTCATTTCGTTCCTTATTTACATTGTCCCCACATATTTTTTTGCACCACACAGTAGAAACACAACCATGTTCGTCGCAAACGCAAATGGACACTGTTTCGGGAATCAAACTCCAACTAATGTTATTTTATTAACAAAGTGGTTTTAAACACCAGTTGAGAATGTTTTGCTCCTACATGATTCAGTTCTTGAAACAACCGGAAAATGTTACGGACATTTGGGAAATTTCGTTAAGCATACACAAGTTCATTACACATGTTTTCTAACGAAAACCCTCGAGGCAATTGCTTTTCTACCCTCCGATCACGACTGAAAAGTCTTCCGCTCAGGTAAGCCCCAATTCTTCACAGAGATGTAATCACTTTCAAAAGAAAAAGACGAAAGGACCAAAAGAGGAGGTTGAACATTGAAAAAGACTCCAACGTTCGTCCAGAGAATTGGAGCAACCTGCCAATGAAGCTACAGGAAAGTTCTGTGCAGTCCACTCCGCGCCAACAAGGGAAACAAAATCAAAATAACGCAGTTGCAACAATGTATTTTGTTAGTCATATTTTGCGAGGAAGTAAAATTCTGTTTTAAGCAGGTTTTAAGTGCTTTTAAAGATATTTCCTCCTAACCACGTTAAGCCAGTTCCGTTTTGTATAATATTTTCTACGAGGAATGTGTATAGAAGTGGCTGGGACTAAAGTACATGTCCATTTTGGCCAAGTTTTCAGCTAATACAAGTTCTGTTTCAATGCACACGTTTCTTTATATTTTCTTTTTGTTTCAATATTTTTTTAGGAGAAATTAGCATACGGCAAGAGAATGTACAAGATCTGATGGTAGCTGCAGATATGTTGGAATTAAAGGAAGTGGTCCTGGGGTGTACAGAGTTTTTGAAGAGAGAGCTTCATCCATCCAATGCCATAGGAATATACAGGTACATGCATTTGCTTGTACAGTCGGGGACAAAATCAGAACTGCCGTCTGAAATTGAATATTTGAATCCTTGTACAGATAATACTGCCAAGGTCCTTAGAAAATAATGGGTATAAGCTCACAAAGCACATTTTGTGTGTGTGTGTTTTCTCACAGAATTACATTACAGAGTTACATCAGAAAAATCCTCTTGCCCTTTTAGCTATGCTTCTTTAGCTGTTGATAGAATTTCAAGGACAGGTTTATGATATGATCAGGAAGCCATAGCGACATTTTATCTGTTCGTTATTTGAATCCCAATCCTGGTCCAATTGTGTATGGTTCATTGCCCTGTGGCAGCGCCTAGGATTTTTTCAACACTATTTTGTTTTGTACCTCACTTCCCTGTCGTATTGCTAATAATTCTAGTTATATTGTATTCTTGAACTATAAATGGATCCGATTCTAATCTGGTACAAGTGAATTCAAAATAATATCAGTTCAGACAGATAGAACCTTGTTGATTGGTAGAATCCGAATCAGTTTGCTATTCATTATGCACTAAATGGATAAAATTGATAAAATAGCGTGACAGTGAGAGTTGGCTTACGGCGAGAGAGGCATAATAGTCGGTAAACCAAACGTATTGATCACTGTGTCGCAATGGTGCACTTTCCTCAATCCATTGTTAAAAGTATATCGCGAATAACCTATACGTAACCACTTGTACACAAGACAGTGGACAAATAAAAATGGTGGATGAACGTGAGCGCAGACGCCCGACTCGCAGGAAGTACATGAACCGTTGGTAAAGATCCTAAAAATGAAGTTGATCGGAAGATCCTGGGTTCGATCCCAGCGGTCTGTCATCCTATTTTTTTCCAGAGTTTTTCCTCAGTCACACCAGTCAAAAGACGAGATGATACCTTCAAAACTAGGTCCTGGGTAACTTCCTCTCAAACCGAGTTGCCATAGCTCAGTGGTAGAGCGTAGGCTTTGCATTTGGGAGATCGTGGGTTCAATCCCAGCGGCCGACCATCCTGACTTGAGGATTTTCCAGGGTTTTTCCTGTCACACCAGACAAATGGAAGAATTGCATCTGCAACTTAGGCCCTGGCCACTTTCCGAACCCTTTCCCCTCCCCTATCCCGGCCTGAACCTTGAATGCTTAAAGGCCATAAATAAATTTCAATTCAACTTCCTCTCAACAGCCACTTCCCACCTCTATCCAGACCTGAGCAATAGTTAAGTAAGTGTCATAATTTAACTACTGTGGGGGAGAGGGCGTCGTAGTGGTTGAAATGCCCCCGCTTGGATGAATGGTTAGCACGCTTGCCTGCGGTGCGCGTAAATAAGGGTTCAGATACAGTGGGGCACATTGTCTGAACGCAATGGTTTGGAGCTCATTGAAACAAAAGCTATATGTTTTGTCTTTCGAAGACCACAAGCTCATGTAGGAGGTTGGTATAATTTCTAACAGATCCGTTGAAGTGTAGTAGTTCCGAGTAGTGAAATATAATCCTATATTTGCTTCTGTTTCTTTTCAAATCATATATTTATGTTTGCCTTTATTTTTTTCTATCTGCAGGTTTGCTGAAGGTCATAATTGTGAGGACCTAGCGAGTTCCGCAATGGAATTTATTCAGTGTCACTTCCCACAAATATCATATGAAGAGGAATTTTATGAATTACCAAAGGATCAGTTAGCGGTTCTTCTTTCCAGTGAGCATCTGAGAGTTGACAGTGAATTTCAGGTAAATCTATGAATTTTCACAACTAAACTATCTTTTATGTAAGTAATCCAGTGTTAGAGATCCTAATGGACATACTTTCTATGTGTACTGTTTTAATAGATAGATCAAAGCTAGGACTTCGCCGAAGTCATGTAATCCAGCTACCGTGAGGCAAGTTAGAGGTGGGCGATAATGGCTACTTTCGTGGCGATTAGCATCATATTTTGGTCTGTGTACTATACTCTGTCTTGGATTCGAACACAGGTTGGGTTGGATTCCATTTATGTACCTACGAAATCAAATAATGCCTCATCGGGACTTTACATTTCTGACATTAAAAGCAACTGAAGCTTCAAACTGTCAATTTAAGTTTTCCCGCCTTTTCCGATTGCTGGTGCAACAATATACTAATATTTTTGGATCCGCTAGATAGGTACTGTTTACTACGCTTTAAAGGCCCTATTATTGTTTTAACTTGCAATAAATTCGATCAAATCAGACTTTATTATTTTATATTCAAGATGTGGATTTTTGCTGTCTTCTGCAGACAGTATTTGAAATATAGCAGTGGAGTTTCCTTTGGTTGCATTTAAATATTGGTGGTAAAGGAAAAGAAAATATATGTACATAAGTAGTTGATACTGAAAATTAAATTCTCATTTTAGAAAAGAACTCGCAGTCATCTTAGTTTTCATATTTATTCTTCACAATCTCCCGCTATCTAATTTCCGAAGAGTTGAAAAAGTCGACTCGCGTGGAAACTACTTCTCATAGGTGTCTTTCACCTTGGAAGCATATTGCGTTAGTTTTCCATTAAATTCTAAGTAATGACCTCACCTTCTAAGTATAAATTCATGAGCCTATTGAAATAAAGCAAATGACGCAAAATAATCCTAGGTGTCCTCAGAGCTCTTGTAACTCAACCCTTAATTGTTGTGTACGGGAGGCGGAAAGAACGAAAATAGTGTTCCTGGCTTAATTTTCAATACCTTTGTGACATTGGCCGCATGTGAGTGAGTTAAAATGTCAGCCAGGATAGACTCAGTGGTAGAGCGTTCGGGAGGTCGTGAGTTCAGTCCCAGCGGTCGACCATTCTGACAGTTTTTTTTTTCAGGGTTGGTATTTTTAGCTGACAAGGAACACTCGCCAGGTGACAGAGTCCTACAGTGCCTGGTAAACCTTCACAGCCAAAATTATAGGAGCTGCTGTCAACAAATAACGATAAGGGGACCCGAGAAAGATGGAAGGTAGAGAGCAAGTAAATCGAATACAGAGGACGGGAACTTCATCCTTTTTTGTACATTCCAGCACAGATTGATATACCACATGACCCACTTACTATTTAAAAATTTTAAAGCATAGTCAAGATGGCGGTCATTGTCGTCATACCCTCCAGCAAGTATCACCTCCTGTCCAGTATCCATTAATAGCCATTTGCTTTCAATATATGTAACAGTTTATAAAAGAAAAGGCAATTCCGTACTCTGTATTGGATTTACTTGCTCTCTACCATAGGCTCATAATAGATAGACTAGCACGTTCCCCATTTATGGCTGCGCTAAAACTAATGAGTTTTTCTTCAGAGCACGTGATTTTGAATCCATCCGCTAGGTAGCTCTGCCATAGTCCTCATAGTAGAATATGACGTACCTATGGTAGAGCTACGTAGCGGATGGATTCAAAATCACGTGCTCTGAACAAAAATCCATTAGTTTTAGTGCAGCCAGAATTGGGGAAGCGTGATAAGTCTATCTATTATGAGGTCTATGTCTCTACTTTCCATCTTTCAGGGATCCTCTTGTCGCTATTTGTTGACGACCTCACCGGCATTAATTTTGGCTGTGAAGGTTTACCTAGGCACTGTACCTACAGACGATTTTTCAACTAAATCAGGCTCTGAGTGTTCCTTGTTAAGACAGTGACCGACACCTTCTCGTATCCTTTCCCCTCCCCTATCCAGCCTGAGCCTTAGACTGCCTAAAGACCATAAATAAAATTCAATTCAATTTGGCTAGGGCTGGTGTATGCAGGTCTCGAACCTTCAGCCGTACCAAGAACTAGTCCACCAGATGTTACTTCACCACTAGGTCAAGGCATTGAGTTACATAATGAGAAAGTCTAGTATATTCACATTTTTTATGCTAACAAGTAAACCTATCGATGCTTCAAACCGCTTTTTTTGACCAGGCTTTGTAGAGGAGTAGGGTACATCAGGAAACCACCAGAAAGCATGAGTAAAAGTGCTTTGGTCCATAAAGACGGAAGCAGTGGCCAAAAGTTTGGCTCATAAGAAAAGTACTTATAATGTGATCTAAGTAGGAAAGCACGCGTTTATTTGTAAAATGTTTGAATAATAAAAAACAAGTACACATTAATGGATATTGGGTGAATGCGCTATCTTTTATGGGGTACGTTCGTCATGGCCGCCATATTGAAGTGGCCATCTAGAATCTTGTTCGATTTTTTTTAAATAGGAAGGGGGTCATGTAACATATCAGTCTGGGCTAGAATGTTACCAGAAATACATTCGTGAAGTCAGTTTTGCCCTAAATTTATTTTTGAGAGAGAAAATGAGATGTGACATTAGTATGCGTAGTTTGGATTGGAAACTCCAAAAATACTCTTGTTATTTTTTAAACAATGCAGGAAATGAAAACCTGATGCACAAGTAGTTAGTATTGGGAAATACCTACACAGTACTCATTACTTGTGCATTGGGTTTCCAATTCTTACATTGTTTCAAGTATAACAGAGTATTTCTGGACTTTTCAGTCAGCTACGCATACTTTCACCTCTCATTTTCTATCTCAAAAATACATTTATGGCAAAACTGTCTTCACCAATGTATTTCTGGTAAAATTCTAGCCCAGATTGATATGTTACATGACCCTCTTCCAAATTAAAAAAAAATCAAGATTCCAGATGGCGAACTTCGAGATGACGGCCATGGCGAACGTACCCCCTAAAAGATATCGCATTCACCCAGTATCCATTAATGTGTACTTGCTTTCCATTATTTCAAACATTTTATGAATAAACGCGTGTTTTCCACTATAAGTACTTATTCTTATGAACGAAACTTTTGGCCACTGCTTCCGTCTTTATGGACAAAAGCACTTTTAATCATGCTTTCTGGTGGTTTCTTGATGTGCTCTACTTCTCTTCCAAGTTTGGTCAAAAAGGTGCTTTGAAACATCGATAGGTTTACTTTGTAAGATTTATTTAGACTTCCTTGTTACATCTTTGCCATACTAAAACTCAGTTTCGCCCTGATCATGATACATCACATTAAGAACCTCTTTTAACACATGTCATGCCATATCATTTCTGAGTCTTTCATGTAATAATGCAACGCAGAAACATTGTGATAATAAGGCATACACAGTGATTACACCTCCACTTCCTTGCATACGTAAAGAATACGACATGTTGAAGGAACTATATTCGAAAGTTATTATATTTTTACAAGGAAAAGGTAGAGAAGAATTTGTGACGCTTTTTTTTTTAGGAATTAAGTCAGACGAGAAGATATCCACGGTTAATCCGAAGGCAGGAAAAAAAAAAAAAAACGAGAAACATAATAAGCACTAAATAATTAATAGAAAAATGCTAGATGGCAATTTACCTGTACTGTATTTTCAGGAACTATGCTTTAATAGTTTTAAATGAACTGCATCAACAAACAAAAGAGATATATGTACGTACGCAAAAGAACTTGAACAATCTGACAGTTCAAATTCGCGTAAAAAAGTCAGTTAGAACTTTCTGTTTGTTCGCAGATTTTTCTTTTTTTAAAGATCGATGATCTTACCTTGCGTAGCGTCATTTTGCGTGCATGCCTACTGATGATTCTTGCGATATATGTATTTTTTTTTTACGAGTACGTGTTAAGCCGCCCCCGGTAAATCGGGAGTCGACTGTATTTATTCAGATGTGTCCGTTCTTAATGTAAAAGATTAATTGCTCTTGATTAGCTGCATTCTTTCTTTTAGACTTAGAGACCATATCAAATTATGTAGAATTCAGTTTATTATTATTATTGTTCTCTTTTTAAGTGTAATCTTGTTAATTTTTCTTGAGAAAAAGTGCGCCAAGCACTGAAATACAATGACAGGAATATAATCCGTTTACAAGGTCATCAACGTTTTGTGTCGAATATAATTTACATGTTCTCTTACAACTGCTTTTTCCTTTTAGGTGTTTCAAGCAGCCATGAGATGGATTACCCATGACGTTTCACAACGAAGGTGCTATGTTTTCGAAATCCTAGGACACGTTCGTCTCCCTTTATTGTCCAGTTGTCTTTTGGAAAAATCCATTGAAGAATGTTGTGACATTAGTCTCAAGGTGGCTCTCCATAGTATTAAGAAAGACCTGACGTCGAAAAAGGGCAGTTTGGTCCCATTGTGCGTACAACCTCGCCTTTGTGCAAAGAAAAATATTTTTGTAATCGGTGGCTCGAAACGAGAGTTAGTGAGTGCATGGACACGTTCTGAATGTACCTATGAATCTGTCGAGTGTTTTGACACTTTTCGAAAAGAGTGGCGGAAAGCGTCTCCGATGGGAATCGGAAGAATTCTTCCCGGTGTGGCGAACTTGGATGGTCGAATTTTTGTCGTGGGTGGAGAACAAGAATCACAGATACTCGCAAATGGTGAAGTGTACGATCCCCGAGAGGACACGTGGAGTAAAGTGGCGAGTATGGTAGTGCCACGGTGTGAGTTTGGTTTGTGCGCGCTTGGGGGGTGTTTGTATGCGGTTGGTGGGTGGGTTGGAGAAGACATTGGGGGGAGTATCGAAAGATATGATCCTGTTATCAATGAATGGCAGCTAGAAGGCAATCTACCAGAACCACGGTTTAGTATGGGCGTGGTCTCATATCAAGGTAATGTGAATGTTAATATGCGCAGTTGCTTTTTGTATGTTTCTCTGCGGGGTATAGTATATGGGATGTTCATTAAATACAAACACATGTTTCACAGGAGAGTTCGTAGAACCAAAACAAGGAAAAGAGTTATTTTCCACATAGGTTCAAATCCCCTTGGTGGTCAAGATGTAGGGATTCCAACTTCTAGACCAGAATCCGCTTCTTACAATGATAAAATTATTTCTCGATCAGTCATAAAATGCATTAAAGTGAAACTATGTTGTTCAAAATTGATTTGTCTCGATAAGATCAACATTAGAAGCTATAGTTGGTATCATTGAGTTGAACAGTGTTCCCAGCTTGGCATAAATATCTATTCAGATGACATATAAGCTATTTTTCGTTCCCTGGTTATGAATATGTAAATGATATACGAGTTTAAATGTGCGATTAGACATTTTGAACATTTCACCTACTAGGTACAGTTTGCAACACTGCATACTGTGCGTCTGCTTTAACATCTATAAGGAAGGAATTCGTACCAGGTTGGCAATACTGTCGACCCGATGACCTCATATAAGTACTACTTTGTATAAATTTATATTTTAATGCGTAGTTTATGAGCATTGTAACACGCAGAAACGAGGCCACGGAAGAAATAAAAAGGCGTATATCAGGTAACGCGTATGTCTGTTCAAAAGCTCCTAACCTCTCGTAATTCATATCCAGCAAGTTAAAATAGAAAATATAGGGTACTGTTTCACTAAAATGATCTATTAACTTGGCACCTTAGAACCCTAACATACATGTAAAGTACTGTTTTTCTCCTATCTTGTATATACTGAACAGAATCGGTCCATGCTGTGTTCATTCTTAAAAATCATAAAGGAAAAGGGAGAAAAAAAAAACGCCGCAGAAATGTCAGTAGTTGACCACCTTCTGTCTAGTGAATTTGCAGTTTCTTTTTCTTCGTTTACTCTGTCTTTCTGTTCTTTATTTCGTTTTCGTCTATTTTCTCGCCTAAGTTACTATTTAAACCAAAGTAAGTAGCTAATATGTGAGCCTTAAAAGTTTATATCTAATAAAATAGACTAATATAACCTAGATATATGTTCATTTTGAAAGACTCCAACTATGCTTGCAACCGTTTCCGAAATCCCATAATTGCGGCTTCATTTGAAATGTTCGGAATAACCATACGAATTTCCTCTTTCAAGAAATGCTCATTTGCATACATTTTTTTTGTCCCCCTCCCCCAGTCAGAAGTCGGCAGCGTGTTACATCGGGATCCCTTGCGGGCCAAGAAATGGAACTCCTGCAACCAAGCCATTGCTTAGCAAATTGTTCGTCCAGATAGTCTTACCTGAAGGGTGAAGTGTGTGTGTGTGGGGGGGGGGGAGGGTTCTCCGTCTCGTTGATTGTAGTAAATAGAGTTCTGTATGCCACGTCTGTTTAATTCTGAAATTAAAGATCTTTGCAGCACTTGTAGGTACGCATTTCCAGTAACAATGGCGTCCTCGAAGAATCCTATTAAATGTTCCATGGAAATGACGCACAACATATAACCTAGGGGCTATCCCGTTCACGCATTTCAAATTTACGTGGATCCTCTTGTCCCCAAATTCTACAATTACGTCTATTTGTCTCAGCGACACATGAAAGGTCGTAGCTCAGTGTAGAGCGTTCGCTTAGCATTCGGAAGGTCGTGGGTTCGATCCCAGCGGCTGACCAACGTGACTGAGGGTTTTCCTCATCCCGGCCTGAGCCTTAGATGCTTAAAGGCCATAAATAAATTTCAATGAAAAGTCGCCTTATCTTAGGAATAAATAAATAAGCCCAACATTGTGGCATCATTTTGTAAGTGGTTAAACATCATCTATCAAAATTCAGTGCGAATATCGTAGTCTTGCTCGTCAATTTTATACGGTTAAACTGTAAGCTATTTACTCCTTATCTTGTATGTTGTACTGGCAGCCACTCCGAATTCAGCAGGTCTTCTTCACCTGGTAGCCGTGTGCATTGGGGCGCTAAGTCAGCGACTCGAAGGTCTCGGGTTCGAATCCCGGCTGGGCCCTGGTAACGGACCGAAGCCAAAGCTACTTAAAATGGCCCATACGTAATAAAGTTCTTTTTCTTCTGATGGATTTCTTGGGGCTTCTGAGTACATTCGCCCTTACTAACTCAACTACTTCCATGATATATCTAAGACTACCGCTACGTGGTACATCTGCAACAGTTCAGTTTCTTTGAAGTTATGAAACCACTTCTGTTATCCGTAGTTTACTTTCTGTAAACTTTTTGAACCTCTGTCCACTGCAACACATGATTTAAATTGAGAAAACCGCCGTACACACTGCGCCTTCTCCTGAACAGTCATGGAAACAACTACTGGTAAGAACTTGTTGTTTGAGCGACGTTGACGTCACAATTTTGCCAAGTCCAAAATTTTAAACTTCCACGCTCGCTTTACGAGTTATTTCATGTTGATGCGACTCTCCGTCCGGAGTCTTGAATAATTTGAAATCCGACCGGACTTTAAACGCCCTAGCAGCTGTAATAAAATTAATTTATTTATAAAGAAATGTTAGTGTATTCATAGGTATCTATGTTCAAAATCACGTTGTATGGTCATCTTCTACATTGGAAAATTACTTTTTTCGTGGCCTTCGTTTTCTAGCTGTGTTTATACTACAGTAAGTAACTAAGAAATAAGCCTTCTTAATTTGTGTGTTTCAATACTTTTGCAAAATTAATCTAGCAATCTGGAGCTAATTTGAATTTGGATTTAATTTTTAAGGCCTTTAGCCCACTTTGGCTCAGGCCGTATGGATGATGATGGGGTGAATTGGTGGAATGAAGAAAGTGGGAGGAAACGGGGGAAACCCCATGCACACAGTGTTTGTCCACCACAAAGCCCACATGGCATGAGCAGGGATCGAACCGACGATCCCTAGCACCAGAGGTGAGCGCTATACGATTTAGCCACTGTGGCCCTCTGGTGCTCATTTCCTATGAACTTGAAAAAACTAAGTGCGGAAAATTGTAGAATTTGTAGATAGTTCAGTCAGTGTTGCAGTATACCCTGAAAATGTGCAAACGTAAGAAAAAATATTTCTTCTAGTGCCAAAAAAATTTAAAATGCATTAGAAAACATAGATAACAACCTTTCTTGATGAGTGTCACTTTAAAAATATTTTCGTACGTAATAAACATATTTTTAAAATGATGGTTCCAGAGACCACACTTCGTGAATACTGTTTCACAATTTCACCTCAGTATGTAAGGTTTCAAAATACAAATTCGAGTACAACGAATGGAGCGTAAGTTTCTGTGTCGTTGATAGTGGATCACGTCATTTTATCTAGGTGATGTAGAAACCATTCATGATGATTACGCATTGGCGCACAGAGAGAATATCATTAATGACAGATACGAGACCTTCTAACGCAGCAGCGTCATTTTCCTTACTTCCATACAAAAGTTACTCACATGGAATAGTTTTAAAAGAAAAAGAAAATATTGTGTCGTAGTGTTCATAAACTGTTACAGATTGTCGATTATGAACCTTATCCAGGGCTGTTGGATATTCTTTATCCAGGATTCTTCTTTCTCTCTGTCTTTTCCCACCGTGTGGTCGACGTCTCTCCTCAAAGCCCTCTCCTGAACTTCTTCCCCTGACAGAAGTATAAGTAATAAATTCTGCATACCTCTAAAATATTCGGTTCTTTTTGGCTTCATTAAGTCGACATTCGTTTTACGTACTATTGGACATGCTCCACTCAAAAAGAATATTTAAAAAAAGAAAACAACAACTTACAAGCAAACATACTGATGGGGCAGAAAAAAATATGTATTTTTCTCTTCTGTCATGATTAGATCGTTAAAGTATGTGCGATGCAAATGTTGGCCACTCGAGCGCCATTACCTTGGGAAATATCGATAGTGTAAAAGTCCAATCCTGTCTATGGAAAGAGAGAAAAAAAAATTGGAAATATTGTTATGTTCTTAAATTTCTGAAAGAAATGGAAGGTAAATACACAGTAATGTGTACTGGGTGAAAGGCGCTACCTGTTTAAGGGTATGTTCTTCATGGCCGCCATATTGATTCATTTTCCTAAATGGGAAGGGGGTCGTGTAATATATCATTCTGGTCTAGAATTTCACGAGAAATACGTCACTGAAGCCAGTTTTGTCGTTTGTGAGAGATAGGACTATATGCCGCTTCTCTACAGATAATGATGCAATGACCTCAAAACAGCCATTTCGTTTTGAAATAACAGAAGAAATGAAACCCAAATGGATACCTCCATAGTAGTGCAGTCTCACAGTCCAAATTTTTGTAGCATATCTCTACCCTACAAGACTAGGATCTGAAAATTTAAGATCCCTACTTGATTCCCCACCAGAGATTTTCAACTTCAAACTTTGGTACAATTTTAGAAGATCATATGTTTAAGCCTACATAGCATAGAAAGTAAATAAGTCTCAGGCTTAACATTTTGTAGACATTGACTACAGTAATCTGTGTGCTTCCAAACAGATTTTCAAGCCACAGAAAGATCTCTATAGAAAGCGATCTTGAAAATATAATTTTGTCCATTGTCCAACAACATTTTGGAACCTACATTAGAATTACAACATGGAGTAGTAGAGTCATGTTACCAATTATAACTAGCCTGTAGTGTACTCAATCCAATAGTTTTTAATCCACGAAGCTACGACTTACCTGGGCTGAGAAACAGGTTTCCGTAAGTTCCTGCATACGGGGAATTTTTTGCGCACAATAACACATATATGGGCGCCATATGCGATCCAAGTGAAATAGGAAGAAAACATGTGTGGTTTTGAACTTCTGTTAGATGCACACCGAACATTAAAAGAATTGAGATTAGTCGAGCAGCAAGTGCTGGACCACTTACAAAGGAATGAATGACCGTATATGGAGTAGGGCTTCTACCGTGTACGAATAGATTCTATTGTTAATTTCTTTCTCGCTAGTGTTAGAAAGAGAACTACATAACACACGCACGTTAAATTATTCTCAACTATTAAACAGCTACAAATCGAGAATCTTTACTAAGCCTGCGCTTGTCGTCATTATTTTTATTTTAAATCATTAATGGTAAGATGAGATTCGAAGTCTTGATCTCACAGCTTAATTTTGGCATATTAATCCGAACCAAGCGTGACGTTAATTTCCTTTGTAATGTTGTCGCAAGATTGTGAGACGTAGGAAATCGCACTGCGCTGTTCGTGCTAATGTCACAATACAGTCTTCTACTGGACACAAATACTTTCACCTCTGAGAACCATTTTAAGGACAAATGATCGTGGCACTGCAGTTTTTCGCTGCCTGTTTTAGGCATATTTTCTCATTTTGTACTCCTTGTATATATGAAAAGAAACCTAATGGCACGGGGGACGACATTTTTATCATAGTTACATACCTTGAATTAATATTGTAATCGTCATTTACTGTATTTAAAAAAAAAAAAGTATGTGGCGACGTCTTTCGCTATCTGGCTGATGGCTTCTGTACTTTTTGTATGTGCAAGGACAGTAAAAAAGACAGAAAGTGTAAACATAACAGTACTTTGACATTTCTAAACTTAATTTCTATTTCCTCCTTTAATTGTACTCACACATTAAAAAATAAATAAATAAATAAAATGTTGGTACTGAAGGAACCATCAGCCAAATGGCGAAAGAAGTCTTCACGTAAGGAAGCAACCGTTGCCGAGGGTTACAGTTAATTCAGGGTACATAATTGTGATATTTTTTTTTTTTACTGTGTGTCAGAGGTTTTTTTTTTTTTTTTTTTTTTTTTTTTTTTTTTTTTTGGTACAAGTTTCATTGTAAAATGGCTAAATGAAACACAAATAAATGTTGATTGGCTAGAGGAATGATTTTACAACAATGATGGCAGTTTTCAATCTCTTTTAGGTCTCATTTATATTGTTGGAGGCTGCACACACAGTCGGCGTCATCTGCAAGATCTTGTAAACTTTAACCCAATCACTGGAGAATGGACTTCATTGGCTTCCATGTTAGTCCCACGAAGTCAAATGGGTGTTGCAGTTCTCGACGGATATTTATATGTAGTTGGTGGGACGAATCGCAACCACGAAGTTCTTCGTTCTGGAGAGCGATATTCATTTGAGGAGGTAAGTTTGCACAACGTAAGCATATCCTAATGCACATTATTTCTTAAAACCGAATACAACGTTGGTCAGAAGAGATTGAAAGAGCGGGTATTAATGGGTCACAAGGAGACTTGAACGTAGATTAATACAGTAATCAGAGGTTTATTCTTATTATCACATCTTTAAGATGAAGTCTTCATCAACCCATGTGCGAAGTTCCATCCTCGCAAACCACTACTGGAAGCGCTAGCGCCACGCAATTCCTTTAGTTGTTCTAAGCTCGTCTTCATTAACTGCCACCCATCTGCAAAGATCCAGATAATTGACTGTTTATAGTTCTCGTGTTTTAGCACCTTTCACTAACGGGAGTCACCGTTGTTTAATCTTTAATGCATTTCCTAGTACCATTCCATCCGTGCCTTTTCCTGGGTCTCCACGAGGCAATTGCTCGAAAGTAACTGTCCAGGATTGTTGATACACGTGGCGATTGAAATCTTAGAATTGCTTCATTGTCTTCGTATTTTCCCTGAGGATCATCGCATACCCCGTGTTTTCCATATTGTCTGTCATGGAGTTTCTTGCAGTTCTTTTCCCGTCTTTAAGTGAAAAGTTCATTACTCCTTAAATTCCGCGAATCAGTTAAACACAGTACTGCAGGACGAAGTAATGTCCGCAAAAGTCTATGCCAGCCTCTTATATGACTGCAACTAATTTAAACCCACTTTAAAATGTAGTGATTTTTTTCTCAAAAATCTTCTCTTTCTGGCTTCATAGTGGTAATTGAATGACCTCACAAATTAATAGTTCAACAAGCCACCAACGACTCATCAGTGGTGTAACAGATGAGACGTAGCTTATGTCAGTAGCCATGGGTGACTACTGTATTTTCCACTTACCAGCTACCATCACCTCACGGCTCAAAACTTTTCTAGTGACTTACGTATAGCTGTTCAAGGATATCCATGAGAAAAGCTTGAAAGGAATATTTAACGTAAAAACTGATTTGTCTGTCATTCTAAAGAACTCCCTATATTCTGAATACTAGTAAAACTTTGGTAAATTTTACTAGTCTAGTCTAGTAACTTTGGACTGCGGCCCGTCACGATTCGCCTTTAGCTGTTAAAATCCACACCCATGCATGCCCCTGCCGGGACCTTCGAGCTCATGGCCTACCGCTCGGCCACCCGGCCGGCTCTGAATACTAATTTGTTATTTTTCTGTGTAAATTACGTAGTGTAATTACACCCACCCAATGTACTTGTATAATATACTGAGAAAGTAGCGCAGTCTTCCCGTACGAAGCTGGAAACTATGGGTCGTAGGCGGAACCAACCAGTGACGTCACTCGAAGGAAAGAAGTAAACTATGTCAGTGCATTGAGAGGGTAGAAAGCTTAACAACACGTGAGTTTGGGATGTAATTTCTGTTCTTTAAATGTGTGTGTGTGCTTTTTGCTTTTAGGATGGTGTCAGGGACCTATTAAAGTGTGCATAGGCCTACGTACGTAGTAGGTACCCAATTGTAAAACGCACGTAAAACAATATTTTACAAGGAAGCCTTGCAAAATTGCAGTTGCTTCGTGTATAATAATAATAATAAAAAAAAAAAGATAGAGGGCATAACTTATTTTAGTTTTCCCAAGGATGTTGTTACTTGCCTCTTATATACCAACTGATGACTGCTCAGAACAAGGACTTCGTTATGCGGTTGCTCAGTGGTAGAGCCTCGGGTGCTTGGAGTCGTCTGTTCGATCCCAGCTCATGCAATCTGGGTTTTGTGAAAGAGTAACACCGCGTGTGAGTTTTCTCCCATTTCCTCACACTTTCTTCATTCCATCAATTCTCTCATCATCATCCATACGGTCTGAGCCAAAGTTGCCTAAAGATCTTAAAATAAAATTCAAATACTTTTGTTATCTAGCTGTTTATTTAGCACACAAATGCCGTCATGGGATTCAGACTTAGATCTCGTTCTGATAAACTTCTTCCTGTCCTGTAAAAATGAGATTAATATAATGTCGCGAACTGGACTTTAAAAACCAAGCCACTAAGCTAGGATTTCAAACCGTAAAAGATAAAGAATTTGCATTTCGTTCGTACCATCTTGCAAAAAATTTTAGTTCAAAATGCGGAGTAATGAGAAATATGATTACTATGTGCAAAGCTTCCTTTAGTAAATTTAAAAGTTGTACGTTAGGTCAAAACACGAACTTTATTATTATTATTATTATGACAGATACTATAAAAGATTTAGGAGTATTCTTTGATCAAAAATTGAAATTTAATAAATATAGTGAAAGAATCGGCTAGAAAGTTGATTGTATTTATATGGGCAGTATTTAAAAGAAGACAGACTTTGATAATTCTATATAAAACTGTAATTAGGCCCAAACTGGAATAGACAGCAATTATCTAGTTACCTCAGTAAAACTGCTATTAATAAACTGGAGGTAGTTTAAAAATATTTTATGCGATTAATATGTCGTAAGCTCACACTGAACTATTACCCCCATAATTATGAGTATTGGTGTAGAGCTTTCAATCTTAATCCTTTACACATACGAAGAGAAATCATGGTTAAGCAATACGCTGAATATATTATCAATAGCAAGGTAAATAGCAAATTTCTACTGGAAAGTATTTGTATTCAAATTCCAACACACTCCACTAGAGGTACCAGGAAATCCAAGGATGGTCTATTAACAAACTATTGATGACTTGTAACAAATTAACGTAACAGCTTACATTTTATTGTAGATGATTTAATTTTTAATGACATCAATATTCATTATAACGGGTGTGAAGGAGGAAAAAAAAGCCTTATTCTCTATCATAACAAATCGCAACAGTACAAATTTTGGCAAATAACTAGCTACCATCAAAAATATATTAAGTCTAAAAAGCAAATAGTACAAAATTGCTCCACAGGTGGTACTCAGTTTTGCGTTGCAAAAGTAAATAAGACGCAAGGATTATCTTTTAGATTTTTGAGTACAAATTAAGAAAGAAATGGCATGGAACTACATAAAACTGTTCTGGAAGTATCTGAAACCACAGAATGTAAAGTGAAATCAACAATATACCTACAGATGCAGCGGCCGATAAAAGTTAAAAAGCAATTAAACGATACCAAAGACTTGGTGCTCAAGTCAACAAAACTACCAAGGTATTTGTTAAAGCTCGTTGTTAGCTTTTATATCTATTTTGGGACACTTGCGCTTGGCAGGCAATAATTCCCGGATTGCTTTCAGCTCCATGGTTTGCCATTCGAGCCCTGAATTGATGCTTGTGTGTTGACTGTAGCCCCCTCAGCGTCAATAAATCGTTGGAGTGTTTGGGCATGTCAACAGCAGGGTTCTTATCGTATGGTAGAGGTATTACGTCCGAACCGAGGAAGCGGGAGAGTGACGTCAGCATATGTTTGGAGGCCCATTAAGCAGGGATTTCGATAGTCAGTGTTTGCGTTCTCATCTTCATTGCATTGGGATTTAAGACCACTAGAAACATTATACTATCTGATAGACTGTGATAGGTGACATATGTATAAGAACCATCCGATAGACCGGGTAGGATACATATGCAAGAACTGAATTTATGATAAAATAAAAACGTTCAGTTTGCTTTTATTAAAGAAGTAATTTACAAAGAGAAGGAGTGTAAAATTAGTAAGCTGAAGTTCATCGCAGCAGTTAAGTATTTAGAAGTTGTAGTAGGAACAGACTTCAGATTGAACAGTAAGAGTGTATGCCATTACTATCAAAAAGTGTTAGAGAGTATTATTTGGACAGCGTTGAGTAATTGGACTACGTGTCGTGAGCAGTGAATCCAGACTAATCTAGAATGATTGCATTATAAATTAGTGACAGGACAGACATTTGTCCGCAGGAAGACATCTAATACAGTCCGTTCATGTGAAAAGCCATTACAAGATACAGTTACGAGAAAAAACATTATTACGTTTCATACAGATAGAACTTTCTCTGAAATTGACTATTCCATACAGAATATTTTAGTTCTTCAAAAATCAGTATTCTCTATATAGTTATATATATTACGATCGTAACATCCATTTCATCTTCATTTAAAATTTCTATTTTATCCTTTAATCTTCAATTGTATCTCTATCAATATTTTAATTATCTCACACACACTTGTATGAGAACACATACTAGCAAGTATTTGTCATAAAAGGAACTGTGTGATATACAGAGAATTCATACAAGTGACAAGCATATTATACTAACCGTATATCGCTTTATTAGTGAACAGAGTGCGTTATTTTGTATTAAGAAGAGGTGTTCAATAAATATATTGCGAAGATTATTAAAGACTGAGTGCAAGAAGAAGTAATATATTAATAGTATTCATATCCAGCAAACTACGTACAAGCATTCGAAAAGGGATGTATCTTCAGTGTGTATGAATCTCGAAAATAAAAAAGTTCAAGATATTATTTTGTAATCAACGCCAAAATTATAAATATTTGTTTCATTTCTCAAGCAAGCATTCCATACAATCTAGTTAAATCTCACTTAAATAAGGATAGAGTGCTCCTTAATCGAATATTTTTACTGCAAAGGTATCTTAGCATCGCGCAAAGTTTCCGTACCGTACAATTGTTCATATTCAACAATTCTAATCGCTTTCGAAACAAACCCAACCGCCACATCCTTTACCTGTTTTAATTATGTTACGTAGTAATCATATTGTTGATTTTACTTTGTTCAATACGTTCAAACTATGTATCGATTGCACTGAAGCAAATCTGGTGTCGATTATAATCTTTGTAGATTTATTGTAATTACATGTACTTTCTGTTAGTGCTGTTTTGGAAGCTGTTCACCGCATTCTAATAAATTATTATTATTATTAATTTAGAGTTTGAATAATATGGTCTCAACGAGATGGTGCTTGTAAGGGGACACTATAGTCAACCTTGGTAACCGTGGGGACGCTGGGGCACCGGTCATGAGGTTGCGGGTTCGAATCCCGCCAGGATGTTTGTGCATTTTAAACTTCATTGCATTCAAATTGTCTTGATGGGCCGGTCCATAGTTACTAAAGTGGCCCATATAAAATAAGTTTACCAATGTTTTACTATGAAAAAACCTGAAATATTGTCTTGTATCACAAAATTATATTATTATTATTGACATTCAAAGCCATTGAACAGGTATAACAAAAATTGTGTTCATAATGATCCCACATAATATTTTTTCTCGTCTGTGTGTGTCTTTAAAAAAAAAAAAACGTCCACGTTAAGAGTTTTAGATATTACAACAATATGGCCTTGTATCCATCTTGAATAAAGAAAACACAACTTTCTGACAAGGCTGAGTTTATTTAATAACAGAAAGGAATTAAAACGTAACAGTTTCAGAAGTATACCACTTCCTTCTTCAGACTGCACTCTCTTTTGGTTATTAAACAACAATATCAGCATTGTCAGAAAGCTGTGTTTTTCTTTATTTTAGAGTTTTTATGTAAATACTTGCGGTTTCAAACTGTTCATTTTATTAGGACATAAAGGTTAAAGGAGTGTTCATTGTAATCCTTGCTTAAGAAAGTTAAAATCATATCCATACTGACAAGGCCATTGTCCATTGATTTTAAACACTACAAGATCCAGAAATTTAACTATTTTGTCAGTCCTAAGCCTGGAAATTGTGTAGGGAATCAGTTAGTTAGCGTTGAAATTGTTCTTGAGTTATTGGTGACGGACAAAGCTGCTGACATAATATTGGTGCCATCAAAATGAGTTGTCAAACCGTAGGAAATATAAAACAGAATATTTCCTCAAAAAAAGTTGTTTTTAGTGGAGATTCCAATCCAATTAAATGAAAAACCACTCTACTTTCCATTACAAATTCTGAAGTTGATACCCCATAGATATTTTTCTTTAACGTCACTGGTTTCCCAGCATCATAATTCGATTGCGTATATGCACTTATTCTCTCTCTTTTTTCCTCCAAAGATCTCAGTTAAATTTTTTCCGAGTTATGGACTTGGTACGAGACTAACGCCGTAGACTCTATTGTCTAATCAGCACATATGTGTAACCCGATATTATGATAAAAAAATTATATACATAGATCCTATATATTTAGAGCTTGAAATTATAGGACTTGAGACAAAATATATGAGTAAATTGTTCATTAATTGCAAAAAGAAATCGATGTGAAATACGCGTTTCATTACGCTGTATATCGTGCTGCCTTAGTGCTTCTCCTGCGAGTGACGTCATCGTCAGGCTCTGTCGAACGCTTCCGAGGATATCGAAGTTCAGACTGTGCCGCCCTGCACCCACCCCCCTTGCAAGTACAAATTGAAATTCATTAAGATCCTCTATGCTTTTATCCACTTCTCACCCCAGTTTTTGAATGTTATTACCGAAGGTTATATTGTGAAAAAGACTTTGAAGAACTCTTTAAGTAAAACGTTTGAGGTTTTATATGATCCATTAAATAGATTTACTTCCTTGGAACAGTAACTGAAACAGCTTCTGTTTTCTGAAATTTTGGATTTTGCTTACGTTTAGTTCAAATTAATGTGTAATGCACGTTTTCTTCTCTTTTTCTGCAGAATAAATGGACAGAAATTCCTTCCATGAAGGTCGGACGAGCAAGCCCAGCTGTAGCGGCTGCAGACGGTCTTCTTTATGTGATCGGAGGCGATCAAACTCACGAAGTAAATTTCTACCGAGCCCAAATCACAATAGCGTCAGTAGAATATTACGATCCGCTCGAGAACGCATGGTTTGATTGCGCACCTCTTCCTGAAAGTCGTGGTGAAGCAGGAGCTGTGGTTGTATGATACTCAAAGAAGAAATAATCACAGGGAAGTGATTTGAAAACGCAGGTAAAGGAAAATGTATTCTACACTTTTTAATAGCTAATTTTACCCTGACACACTATAATAGTAGTTGACCTGGTAGCCGTGTGGGTTAGGGCGCTAAGCCTGTGAATCGAAGGTTCCGGGTTCCAATCCCGGCTGGGATTTTAACTAGAACGTGACGGGCCGAAGTTACTAGAATGGCCCATACAAAATAAAGTTTCTTTTAACAGTAATATTACTGTGTAGAAAGTATGGTAGTAACAGGGAATTAAAATTGGCATGGAACAAAATTACTTCCTCTGGTGTTGCTTCTGACACCTGCTGACAACTACTTAATACGTAACGTAAAGGAAACGGGCTCCCAAGGTGTTATTTCTATTCCCTGCGCAGCCAAAGTAACGAAAATTGAATGAATCACCCACGTCGTGAAATTTCAGTTGAACACAATTAGTCGAGCTA
The DNA here is from genome assembly GCA_022664845.1 of Lepisma saccharinum. Lineage (NCBI taxonomy): Eukaryota > Metazoa > Arthropoda > Insecta > Zygentoma > Lepismatidae > Lepisma > Lepisma saccharinum. The sequence goes on from JAGDQP010023264.1 coordinate 24,836, forward strand.
ATGAGAACAACGTAGATGCGAAAATGAACGTGAAAACGAACAAACAATTTCACTACATGGTGGCCAACTATTGATTTTTACAGTAATGTCAAACCTTTGTCAGAACGTCCTTAATGATAGAGTTCTTACCTCTGGTGCGTGGGAGCCTCGGTTCGATCCCGACTCGTTCCGTGTGGGCTTTGTGGTGGACAAACATCCTGTGCATGTTTTTTTTTGGGGGGGGGGTCTTCGGTGAGGACGATTATGATCAGTTGGTAGGGTTTTGACTTCAAATTCGGAAGCTCCTGGGTTCAATACCAGCAACCCACTATCCTTACTGGTTTTTTTTTTTTTTTTTTTTTTTTTGCTTTTTTCTGTCACCAGGCAAATGCCGGAATGATACCTCCAAAACTGACCCTGGCCGACTCCTTACCGCATCTTTTCCCCTATCCCGGCAAGAACCAAAGATGCCTAAAGGCCATAAATATTTTTTTAATCAGTTAAATTTAAATGTATTTATGACCTTTAGGCATCTGTGACTCAGGCCGGGACAGAGTAGGAAAAAGAATGTGGGGGATCGGCAATCCTGAAATTGGAAAAACCATCCTGACATTTACTTGATGTAACTGAGAACCCCTGGGATATATCAGCCAGGTTGATCGGCCTCTGATGTTGAGCCCAGGGCTTCCGAATACAAAGGAACGCTCTACCAACTGAACTACGGTCGCTTTCCATTATTTCTCTTCTCGAGAAACGTAGCTGCTGCAAAGGCGTTCGTAGACTAAAGTGCGGCTTCCATAAAGATATTCCTACCTTGGTACTCGTATCCAGTCTTACCGAACCGCCGTAGCTCAGTGGTAGAGCGTTGGCGTAGCATTCGGGAGGTCATGGGTTTGATCCCAGCGGCCGACCATCCTGACTGAGGTTTTTCCAGGGGTTTTCGTCAGTCCTACCAGGCAAATGCCGGGATGGTACCTTTAACATAGGTCCTGGCCTACACCTTCCCGAATCCTTTCCCCTCCCCTATCCCGTCCTGAGCCTCAGGTAGGCCATAATTAAAAATTGAAAATCAGTTGGTATTCAGTCTTCTCAATAAAAATAAGAACATAAAACTAAAAATTGAGAGCATTGGATAGAAAGTCGAGGTAAGTAATGTTATGTTCCTTTCAAGGTTATTGGTGCAGTATTCGCTGTAGCTTGTGGATGCAACATTTTCTGATGTATTCAACACACGAAAAATAAAATTTTGAAGTATATAAGACAATTCATACGAGGGCTTTTTCTCCAACCTTCGGTGAGATGTGCAGAGATAAACAAGATATACAAAAGTTACATTCATACCTGTGCTACTTCTCCAGGAAGTTTTATTCGCATTCATTAACTGGTCTGAATTGAACACCAGTTTTTGTATCCCCTTCTGAAGAAAGTTCCCGCCTAAATGGTAAGCCTCTTCATGAACAAGTGTTCGTTCTTCTCGAAAGCTTCGGCACAGGGTTGATTGATTTAAATCAAAGTAATTGAAATCATGATTTAAATTGAAGAACTACCTACTTGTCTACCACTATTGGGAGTAGCCTTCCCAGCCACAAGATAGGACACAAAATAATAATAATATAACCGTGTTCGGAGAGAAGTCAGGGCGAGTACCTACCCTTCGATGCTTTGTTTCAATAGATAAGACCGCTGGTAGACATCTTATTCACCAGTTTTAGCACCCGGGGCATACATGAAGAGAAGCCGGAAAGAAGCGCCAGAACGGAGAAAGCTTGGGGAAAGCAGAAGGCTAGAACTCTAGAAAAGACAGAAAAGGTGGGGTGGGATGCTTCGACAAGGTCACCAAGCACGGACAGAACACGCGTGCAACGTAGATATTCACTGTATTTTTTAAAAAATCTTTATAAAAATACTGAACATCATCCAATTCTGCATCTTCAGAGCCCAGGGCTCGTCGAAGCTATGCAGAAAGAGAATAGAAGAAAACTTAAGATAGGCATGCGCAGATAAAAAGCAATCGCAGAAATAATTAAAAGATTTAGAAACATAAAAACACTATTTTAGAGAACTATCGTAACAGAGATACAGTTCAGGATACCCCCATCAGGTCATCAAGCAGTCCGGCTAACTTAAGCACATTCTACCTTATTCTACAACCAATCTCTTCGCCATCACAAAAACTAATTTTCCACAAAACGCGAAAGAAAAACGCAATAACGGACTATATTCACCAGGCGGAACTCTATTCCCGTCCTTGGACAGTAGCCAGTACTTTTTACATCGGCACTGTAGAATATGTCCCAAAGCAGGGTGTCGGTGCACCTGCCTAAAACCAAAACTGCTACATCATTCTTGTATCCGACAACAAACCTCGTTCTACCCAAGTCTGTTCCACACATTCATCAGCCGGTAACTAGAGAACCTGAAGGTCCCTAAAATAGTACAAGGCCCATTGGCCACGCGAGTTTTGCTCACCGGTCGCGAGAAATGTTGATAAAACTTTAACTGTTGACTATTCTCTTAATTTAGTTACGCTGTATAGAACTTCATATTCAAAATCATTTTCAGTACTGTTTTCATATGCACTTATAAAATAATAATTCGCGGACTGACCTTCAAATTCCACCAGCACTTCTAACCAAGTGTGATTATAATGGTAATCTAACGACTGCTTAAATAAAACTTTTATACAAGAAATACATGGTAAAATAATATTTATTTTCATAGGTGAAAGCAGATTTTCGTTCATACGTAAATCGGGCACAAAAGTCACTGAAAAAAAAAATGCTTTCTGCAAACTTTTTGTATCACATATGGTAGTGAATTTCACAGGTTTTGTTACTATGAACATGACAAATTAATCGTAATTTACAACCACGTGCGACACCAAAGATGGAGCAAAAATTTCTTACAACATGTGTATTACAGAAATTTCGTGTTTTACTTTCCAATTCGAAGATTAAAGTTCAATATATAAGGTTGAGTATGTAATCGTTTCGGTTTTTAAGATCAGTTTACACCAACAGCATCACTGGACAATAATTTTACGTTTCCGTACTTTCAAATAGGTTATGCAATGTGTTTTTTTCTTTTTTTAATGAACTTAAAACAACCTAACCTTCGTTTCACTAGTATACATACGAAAAATATGTTAGTACAAATTAGGGTAGGTCAAGTTGGATAACTTTCTGTCGCATAGATTGGCAAACTGTAAAGAAGGAGAAAGCGGAGAGAAGTTCGATCCGCGGTATCGGTAAGCATCACGGCGCTTTAAACTAAATTACTGAATTAAAAAAAAAACTGTCAATAACGCAAATTTCTATTGTAAAACTTCATGAAATAATATTAATTTCTAATTAGGCAGCCTAAAATTCATTAAAATAAGAATGTGCACATTGAGAACAAATTAGTGGAAGGTGAGAATTTCTAGGTTAAAAATCAGGGCTTTCAAGGATTTAAAATTTAACCAAAATATACTGTGATACGGATCTAAAAATTGAGAGGAAATTTGGGACTCAACGATCACATACCTGCCGTCAGGGATAGCTGATCCCTGGCCATCGAAATTACTCAGCCATATTCATTGCCACACACACACTTGCAAAAACAGAAACACCATATTCACGACGTGTAAAAAACAAACAAAAAAAAAAAAACACTTAATTCACACACGAAAAGGGGATTAGTCCCATAATGAAATTATATTTGAAAATTAAAAAAAAAATGAATCACTGACACAACACATGAACGAAAACACAATCACTTCTCACACACACCAACAAAACAAAAAAATTGAATCTATGCAGCATCTTCCATTCTCTCCTACACAAATCAACATGGAATCCTTGGCAGGCAGACTTTCCCTGCTTGGAAAATATAATTTTATGTTCCTCTTCTTAGAATAATAATAAATTCAGGCAGCCACAGTCAACATCAGTTTTTTTTCCTCCCATATCATGATGAATTTGGCTCAGCTGCTTTCTATTTTTTGAATGATTTAATAATTTCCTTCGCAGCTAACTTGATAGCATCCTTACGTGATCGCGAGCCATGTTCACTGTATCTTCTTCAGCTGCTGGCCAATCAGCAAACAGAATGCTAAGAGAAGAAAAGTGGGCGTGGTCTGTACCCTACCTTTCAAAACTATTTTGACTCAACAGTTCAAAATAAAATTTAAGTTCTATTTAAATCAAAGCAGAAGTGAAATAGTAGAAGATGGAAAGGCAATGAAATATTTCAAGAAATGATGAGGAATAAAAGAAGAGTAAACTACCACAAAAGGACAATGAAAGGAATACCAGAATTGGTTGTCATCTTTTTAGACTTTGCTGACGAAGATCCTTTAAAAAGTACCGATAAATAAGAAAAAAAAAATATCTTCCTGAATTAACAGAGACAAAAGAAGAAAAGAAAGAAAACAAACTTAAAAGAAGATATGAAGTGACCGTCCGATAGTACGGGGGCCACTACAAAATCAGATGATTTTTTAAAAACAAATAAGTGGTTTAATTTTATTTTTTAAGAAGAAATAAAGTGCAGTATTTCTAATTATTCTGTGCTTTGAATCATATGG
>JAGDQP010023265.1:3204-20304 GCA_022664845.1 Lepisma saccharinum
GAGCTACTGGGACACACATACGAAAATGAAAGGGTTAAAAAGGGTGTACATCTACAGTACCAATATTATTATTTCGTAAAGGCGTCAATAGCTCCCACAGTAAGCATGCCAACGATTACTGACGAAAACCATCAGTTCTGCTGGTACTAAGTACAAGTAGTTCTTATTTCCCCATCGCTGTGGTTCATATCGTCATTCTGAATTTGAATGTATTTATGGCCTTTTGGCATCTTTGGCTCTGACCAGCATAGGAGAGAGGAAAGAATGTGAAGGAGTTGCTAGGGCGTTAGTTAAGGCACCATTACAGCATTCACCTGGGGAAACATTGGAAACCCTAGAAAGCCTCAGTCTCAATGGTCGTCCGTTAAATTCGAAGCCACGCGTCTCCCCATTGCCAATCCGAAATCCAGCACGCTAGCCATTGGACCATGTGAGTCAGATCTCTAGTTCACATGTCTGACCCTCAAGAATTATTTCTAATTGGTCATCAGGTATTAATAAGAAACAAACAAACAATTGCTACTAAATTATTTTTTTTATCCTAAAGCATCGCCAATAAGAAGAACCTGGAGCAACAGAATGACAAACAACTACCATTCACAAAACCCAATTTCCAGAGTAATCATCTTCTAGACAAATAAACACAGATGAAAACTAACATCACATTTGACTGTCTCGGAACAAACTAGTCAAAAACGATATTTTACAAGACCCTGCTCCCTACATAAATTCTCTGCCTAAATCCCATACGGCTTCATTCAAGATGACCGCCATTACTAAATTCTACTTCCGGTCTAGATAGACTACCTCCATAATTACTGGAAGTTATCAATATCACCATTCGATAGAGCATATACCACCTGCAAATTCTTTTATTTTCCCTAGCAGAGGTCTGTGATTCCAGCGAATTGATTAACATGACAGCCATGTTTGTTTATTCGGTTGACGATCGTTGAGTCAACTGCAATCACCATTGTATTGCTACCACAATTCATGGGAACGATATTGACCCGTTCATGTTTAGAGGTATGCTGAAAAACATGAAACAACAGAATGACAAACATTCGGCAAAATCCGTCTGCAATATGCAAAATTTCAGGCCCTATCTTCTAAACAAATAAACCTAGATGAAATCTGACTTCACATTTGAATTTCTGAGAAGGAACTAACCTAAAACAATATGTTACATGACCCTGTTCCCTATGTAAATTCTCTACCTAAATCCAATATGGCGGTTTCAAGATGGCTGCCATGACTAAAATTCCCCTGATCAGATGCACCCCTACTGTCGGTACACCTACCTGAAAAGAACTTTTGTTTTCTATTGCAGGGGTCTGTAATATTCCAGTGGTGAGATTAAAATGGGACACCCTGTAAATAAAATATGAAAGAACACTCGATGAATTTAAACTCTGTAAAATTTTGAAATGAAATTCACATAAATTGCCATTGTTTAAGTACTGGTACTACTGAAAGAAGTATACACCATCACCTCACCAGTTCTTATTTTTATTTTTTTTTAAAATACAGTACGGGTAAAAGAACATGCTTTTTCTAACCCGTTAATACGTGTCTATATCAACAATCTTGAGATAATGAATCCCTGCTCAGGTATAAAATGCAATATAATTAAGGTAGTTTTTTGTATTATTAATATACGACAGAAAATCCGCTTTTTATGTCTGTGTAATTTACTGGTTTTCTACGTCACCTAAATTACGTAAATACGTAACAAGTAAATTACCTTGAGACCTCTGGCTGTTCGAAAAGTATTGACTAGACTAGCTCAGACCCGCCGAAATCGTCTCGATTGGTGTAGCAGTTAAGTGTTGGCAACTCATTAAAAAAAGTTGTGCAAAATGCTTCCATTTCGTTAGACCTATTTGCGCCAAACTTGGCATAAACATTATTCGAAACAATATATATCCCATCCCCAATCATCCCGATATCAGTTTTACCAACCCGTGTCCAGAAAATATCTCCTGAACTACAAGTTCTAGATAAGTGCCTGAGATGTCGTTGGAACGGTCTCGGCTAAATAGCTCAGATCCACCGGAAACGTTTTGATTGGTGCAACGAGTCAGTGTTGGCAGAAAATTGTTTTAAAATTCATTTTTTCAAATTAACTACTTACCATCCCGTCATACCTATCTGCACCAAATTTGGCATAAAGATTTTTGGACAATTCTGTGGGGTCACCGTCCCGAAGCACCCCAGTTGTCAGTGTTGCCCACCTATTTTATATAAAATTCAATTTTTCAAATTGCTTTCATTACACACGTAGCATAAACATTATTGAACACAATAGGATCGGACTAAGTATTTTCCTATCCCTAAGCACTGCAGTTGAAATTCTCCCTCCCCGAAACTCGGGAACCGCCCCTGCAATCTAGGTGAATGGTATGGGTTTGAACTCGTCTTGCCGAGACCTTTCCAACGACACCTCAACCACTTTCTTAGCCTTAGTAGTTCCAAAGTTGAAATCCCGCCGAAACTTAGGAACCGCCATTGCAATTTGGATAAATGATACGAGTTTGAACTCGCCTTGCCGATACCTTTCCAACGACACCTCAACCAACTTTTCTAGCATTAGTAGTTCCAAAGTTAAAAATCCCTCCTCCGAAACTCCGGATCCGCCCCTGCAAACTGGATGAACGATCCGGGTTTGAATTCGTCTTACCAAGACTTTTCCAATGACTCCTCAACCACCTTCCTAGTCCTAGCAGTTCTAAAGATATAAATTGTCCCTATATCTGGCACCCCCTGCAATCTGGATGAACGATACGGGTTTGAGCTAGTCTCGCAGAGACCTTTACAACGACACCTCAACAACCTCTCTAGCTCTAGTAGTTCCTGAGTTAAAAACTGTCAACAGATGGACAGAGCGGGCGCATAAGGCTTCACACAGCTTTGCTTGCTGCTGAAGCCTAAAAGCGCAAACAGCTACACATATTGCATACAATAATGGAAAGACTTGTCAAAAGTGAGATATATTGTAACTGTGCTTGGCAACACTGAGCACTGCGTAAATCAAACGTCTCGTTTGTTGCAGGTAGGATGGACTGTGCACTAATAATGGAGTGAGGCAGTGTGGTTGAAGACGTTATGAATGTGTGGTGAGTGACCACTATGTCCGACTTAGAGTTTCAAAGAAGTCTAATTGTGGGTGCCCATCTAGCTAGAGCATCTGTGAGCAAAATAGTGACGTTATGCGGTGTAACACAGGACGCGGTATCGAAAGTCATGACCGTATACACAATGCACGGTAAAATAGGGTCGTCGGCGAAGCACAATAATGGTCGAAAGACGCAGCTGCAGGATAGGGACCGCCGGACCTTGAAGCGGATTGTGACGTCGCAGAAGAAAACAACGACCAGGCTACATAACTTAATCTGCACCTAAACACCCCAATGTCATCCAAAACAGTGAGGCGGGAACTGCATAAAATGGGAAGCCATGGGCGTGTTGCTACCCCCAAGCCCCTAATAGCAGACAAGAATGCTCAAAGGCGACGTGCATGATGCAATGCCCCCGAAAATGGACGTTTTAGGATTGGCAACGTGTCGTATGGTTGGGCGAGTCACCCTTTTCCCCACTACTGGACGCGTGTTTGTCTGGCGAACACCCTCTTAAACATACGATTTGGACTGTCTCAGTCCGACTGTCAAACGCGGTGGTGGCTCTATTATGGTCTTGAGTGCTATATCATGGCATTCAGCAGCCCCCATCTTGTCACATTACACGGTTCGGTTACAGCAGCAGTGTATGGAGAATTCTTGGATAACCACTAACCAGGTCCACCCAATGGTGCAACTTTATTTCCAGACGGGAATGTCATATTCCACGATCAAAATGCCCCCATTTACACCGCTGTCCTTGTTCAAGAGTTGTTTCACGAGTATGCTGATGAGGTTCTAACATCATCTCTGGCTCGCACAATCCCCAGACCTGAATATCATTGAGCCTCTGTCGGCTGTTTTGGAAATCAGGGTTATGCGTCGATTTCCAACTCCTTCGTCTCTACCTGAGCTGGAGGCTGTGCTGCATGAAGAATGACTTCAAATTCCACTCCACTCACCACCATTCAGGACTTTTATCGGTCTATTTCGTCAAGCTGTATTGCGTGCTAAAGATGGACCAATACTGTACTAATACAAAATATTTCGACTTCCACAAGTGTTTCCATTATTTTGTCCAATATGGTGCAGAAAATTCAGGACAATAAGAAAACGGTAGGACAAATAAGACTCGTTAAGAAAAGATAACATCCTAGATCAGCGTCTAGGGTGTTTTAACTTCTAATACTCATGGGCCCGAAACTTGTAGGAAAAAACTTTCAAGGACCGGAAGATATTAGTAAATTAGAGGTTTAGTTGACATTCGAAAGATATCAGCACATATTTAGATAGTTGTTTTTGAAAGGGAATGTAAAGTTTAATATCAATTTTGAACTGTCGGAATCTACAACATAAATGTTAAACAATTGAACATAACTTGTCAAGAACAAGTACAATAGCTTAGCGGATCTAACTAAAATTCTCGATGTATAGAAAAAGTTATTTCGGAGAACATTTGAACAAGCTGTTGGGCAAGTTTAATTTTGCTTCCTCACACTCAAGAAAATTTGTTCAGAGAGATAAATAACGTATGTATGGGAACATTTCCAGCTCGCCGAAGAAAATGACGTACTTCATTGTCACCTTAAAGCAAGGACAGGAACTGGGAGGCTATCGTTCAAAGGTGGTTCCCCTGGGCGTAAATTTGAACACGGATGGGGTAGATTTGAACTTGGCTGTGGCAGTTTTGAACAAATCCTTAATTTTATGACAAAAATGTTCTTAGTAAATGCTTCTAAATACAAACAGAAGCAGAAGAAAGTAAACTAAAGTTTTACTACCCATACAAAGAATATAAACGACGCAGTTGTTAATACATTTTGAACTTACTTGCTTGGTTCTTTATTGGTATTATGAGGATTGCATAACCATTAGGTTTCCATAAACTTTTAACTCGTGTAAAAACCTTACACATAACCTAATTGAAATTCTTGAAACACTCTTAATAATACACTATAAACACTATACAGCAGAACCGTCGATACCCGAACCTGGCGAGTCCAAGTAGAAACAATTGCAATCGAGTAAGTAGACTAAGGAAATTGGAAAACTTCATAACACCACGAATTATTGACGACCGAGTTACATGGAGAAAAGTTTCAAAGGAATGGAAAACCTCGGTAGTAGTTTCGATATATATATATATATATATATATATATATATATATAAAGATAAGTCAGACAGTGATAATTACTTATCAATACTGTTACTCCCAATACGTTACAAAGTATTGAGTAATATCCCGTTAATATGCCTAAGCATATAGATATGAGGTAACAGGAGATCTCAAATCCGGATTTGAAGAAATAGATCTACGTTGGAGCAGATTTTCTCGTCGAGACAAATATTGCAGAAGAAATAGAATATAATGTGACAGTTCCATTACTTTTAAGAAAGATTTGATTCTATCTATAGAGGTCCCAGACGTCGACATTTTCCAGGAACAGTCACAGCCCTGTTCCGGTGTTCCTTTAAATTCTTCAAGGGACGACAAATGTCCCAGTTTTTTCTCACGTCTTTCAAACCTAATGCTGTTGCATCAGAACATAATGTACAACACGTCGAAATATGAACCAGGTCTTTAGAACTATATTAGCCTCATCCAGCGATATGATATCCGCTATCAGTAGCCTCCGGATTACCAACTAAGATAGAATGTAATCCTTGTTTTTCTCCCAACTAAATAACATGGCCTGCCCATCTAAGCCGTAGTCATTTCATTACTCTTATAATATCGGGCGAACTTTAAAGTCTGTGGAGTTCATCATGCAGTCTCCTCTATTCTCTGGTCATCTCGTCCCGTTTTGGCCCATGTATCTGACTCAAAACATTATTTTCGAACACAAGCAATTTATGTTCATCTACCAGGGTTGTACTCCAACTTTCACATCCACCGGTAGAAAATAATCGTTCTATATATTTTTAATTTCAGCTTTCTTGATATAAATCGCGAAGTCAGGACTTTCTTCACTATTAAAAAAAATCGGAGAAATTCCTGGAGGAAGCTAGGCAACAATAGCTGCCTGGAAATTTCCTGTAACTTGGCTAAGAAGAAACAGCCACCTTGTAGGTTTCAGGAAAAGGAAAAAATACAAGCGCCACTGAAAAAATCAGTTCATTAAAATAGTAGGGCAGAAATACGTTGTTCGAACCCCGAAAACATAAACAAAGTTTCTTCCACGACTTACGTCATGTCCTAATAACTTTTTTTTATGTGTCAAGTAGGGCTTCTCTGAGAATATTTCGCATTTCTTTAAAATTCATGATTAAAATGGCGACAGCAAACACTAGTTCAGAACTGAATGTATGATTACGATAAGAAACAGCTTTCTCTTTCTAAAAATGTTCGAAAATCACCCTGGAACGGGAAAATGAGAACCTCCAGGCTTCATTTAACCTCACCTCACCAAAACTATCTCGGTGTTTTTGACCGACTCTTTCGGCTACTGCAGGTAAACTGCAATTATCTGGAACATTACTAGCTAGATCAAACAACGTTCCTTTTTCTTTTTTTCTTTTTTTTTTACGGTGTGGACTGAATTGCCTGATGCTAAGCGACTTTTTGTTTCTTCCGTGATCTCGTTTTTGCTTATGTAATCAAGTATCTAAATTTGTTTACTTTAAATTCTTATTCTTAATTATTATATCTATATTTCCTTCATTCTCTGTGTTTAGACTTATCATGTATTTTGTTTTCTCTACGTTCACCTGTAGACCTATCTCACCGGAAGCTTCTAATACGACATCGGAGATACTTTGTAGTGCATTCGTATCGTCGTTCCCTATTAAATCCAAATTATCCACGTATACAAACAGTTGGTTCAAGCCATTCAATATTAGTCCATTTTTTCTTTTTTCTTTTTCGAATCGCATATCCTAATTTTAAAGTAAACAGAAGTGGTGACAAGACATCAATCAACTTGTTTCAATCCGCTGAGAATTTCGAAATTATCTGATATATTATTACCTATACAACTACACGTATGTTGCATATGGGGTAGCTGAGACACATCCTCACTAGCTGAACAAGTCTTTTCGAAATTCTAAATCGTACCAGGATATTTGTATAGTTTTCTCTTTTGATAGAATCATAGGCTTTCTTAACGGCTAACTAGTGAACCGTCCCACTGTATTCCCATTTCTTCTCTAATATTGTTTTTTCTCTAACTAAAGTTAATAACAAAAAACAAAATATATCAGAAATCTTCAAGAAATACAGAATAGCTAGAAATGCTCGACTAAATTTTATTTATATAATTATTATTCAGTCTACTATTGTTTCAAAATTATTTTCAATTCATAGCGAATTCAGTTAGAATTATTCACCATTTTTTTTAAATCAATAACAAAAGAAGTTGAAAGATATAAATGTCGAGAAATTTTGTGATAACTGTTCGTTTAAACATTGTATGACTTCCTTTTTTTTAAATTGTCTGAAATTTTTAACAGTAATAAATGAATGGTTACATATGTAAATGAACTAATATTGGATTCTGCTTGTAGGTATGCAACGCTGTGTACGTACGCTTGAACTTTACGCAGCCTTTGTGTGCCTGTCCATCTCGACGAGATCCTTGCTCGGCAAGCATCAACCCGGATGACCACCACACCGTGGAGCTCGTCACAGATCCCCGGGGCAAGGTAAGTCACAACTACTGGAGCGTTACAGAAGAACAAGAGCATTTTTCTCATTGTTGCAAACCGATGTTTATTTCGCAAGATTCCAGAGATACAAAAAAAAAAAAAAAACTGTTCATTTCAAAGGACTGATTTTCCACAGGCCTCCAACTAATCAGTTGAACCTCACATACACGTAACAATAGCCACATGTATCCTATTGGTTTATGAACGCCCCGCCAATATCTCAAGTGTCAACCCTACAACACCCTAAATGCACAATTTATTCGCAGCAAGCATGGAACTATGTAAATGCACCTTCCAAGTTCCAACCTGTTTTACACACCCCGACTTGCAAGTCCTGGATATAGCACAGTGTCAATATGAAATCCTGACTTGTGAACCGAAACGTTCTCTCAATCTCAAAAGAGAATTTTATATACCCAACAGTATTTCGCTGCACATGACAGGTTTGTATCTGGCTGAAATTAAGTTCAGTGGGCAAAATACCAGGTGTGAGCTTCTAAGAACGGGACTTACAGTTTTTGTTTACGTTCCCTCCGAAACACTACGTTTAGTACAATCCCGTCGGGTTTGAACTCGAGACCACGCTCTCCGAGACGGCCGGAGGCTCCGAGTTCGTGTATACTTTTAGGAGAAAGAAGAACGCAATACAATAATTTGTAACTACCGTTTTGAATCAGTACATACTGTGAGAACTTTAAAGATGAGCGACTTACATCAAGGGTAGTTAAAGTATCAGCACTTCGACTTTTCAAATGTACAATTTCTGGTCCTCAAACTGCTCTTCAATACCCTAATACTGACAAAGCTAAATTATAGTTTTATTTAAACTTTAAAGTTTTTACACTATAGGTCTTAGTAACTTATTGGAAAACGTCCAAAAAGGGTTTAATTTCATTTATGGCCTTTAGGCAATTATGCCTCAGGCCGCGATACGAGTGGAGAGAGGATGTAGGAAGGAAATCGCCAGGGCCTAGTTTGTCGGTATATCCCGGAATTAGCCTGGTAACTAAGGAAAACTCGTGTAAAAACATCAATAAGGATGGCTGGCCGCTAACATCGAAGCCAGGATCTCCCAAATGCTAACAGTCTACCAACTGAGCTACGGCTGATCGGTGTTCAAAAATGGTTTACAGACTATTACAAAGACCCTAGGCCGAATACACTTTAAAACTCTTGGTCGATTAAGAACCATGGCCATAGCTTGAACCCTATATCAAACTTTAGTATTGTTTGCTTGCTTGCTTGACAGCTGGTCGATTTTCGAAATCGAACCGACCTTCTATTTTCAAGAGAGAAAAATATCTAAACAACATCTTCATCTGCTTTGGTTTGTTGACAGAAATAAAACTGTATTTATAACTTTAAATACGGAAAGTGATATTTTTCATATACCACTATGAAATATTTTCAAATATTAACTTTCTTTTTTTAAAAAATAATAATAACGCTGGGGAGACCTGTCTATAACGGCCACCCTTAAGCACTGGAACCAATAACCCGTAAAATTTTAATGTTATGAAAATTGCGCACTGCAATAAATAACTACTACTTTTAACACAAGTTATATAGTAGGGAGAGCATATGTAAGCCCGTGTGCAGTTTGAAGATGAAAACATACCATATGAAAATCAATTACACTTGTGCCCCTGACAGATAAATTTCCATTGTGTCACCTTTTTCATCCCTTAGGATCCGAGTAATGACGTCATCAATATTACCGCTACCCCAAAATGCTTAAGGTGAAAAATCACCGGAACTACTCAACCGATTTGTATTTTATTTGCAGTAAATGAAAGCTACAAGTGTAGGCTAAAAATAATAATCAGTAACTTTTTTTTAGTAGATTAATATTTAAGAAATTTTGAAAAAAATAATTTCAGTAATTATGAAATTTTACGAATTACTCAGAAAGTATTGACTTTCTTGAAAAATGTTAACAGCGACGTTTCTTAGTATTTTATGTATACTTTCAAAAGAAACACACAGAACTAAGATCGGTTGGTTAGTACTAGAGATATTGATATTTTAATATTTATGTTTCGCTATTTTCTTTTATGCGCTGATGGGAGACTCATTGAAAGGTTTCTTTCTTTCTGTGTCTCTCTTTCTACTAATTAGATCATCGAATGTGAAACCGAATGAAATTAGAAATATGGGTTTATTCATCATTATAACTAATGTTCTGACGAAAGCAGCAGGTCCTTCAAGGTCCATTGATCCCGATTTTGCTCTTTCCTTTTTATCTCAACATACGATTTATCCTGCTTAATACTGTCAATGAGTTGAATTCATCATCTTCCTCTTCCCTCTCACCCATACCTTCAATCTCTGCGCAGTCACTGTCCTAACCGGTCTCTTTTTTCTCTTCTTTCGTCTCTCGCCTATTCTTTTTTTTAGCACCTTTTCATTTCCATCTTGATTCAGAAGATTTGTTCCATTCTTTTCCATGTCCACATCTCAAAGGCTTCGAATTTTCTTTCTTTACTCTTTCGTATGGACCACGTTTATGCTCCATGCAACACAACCATACACAATATTAATTAATCCCTTCCTCAACTTTTTGTTCACCGATCCGTGGACAAGATTACCCTTTTCACACTCATATCCTCAATCATACAACTTTCTAAATACTACATGTTTTAGTTTTTCTCTTCCAATCCTGATGTTTGCTATGGTTTGATTTCTTCCAATTATCATCCCTTTAGTTTTATTTGTGTGTATATTCATTCCATGCTCATCACAGCTTTTCTTCAGATGTTCACCCCCGATCATTAACGGGGTAACCATTTTTGTCCTCTAATGACCAAACAGTTTTGTTTTCCTTTATTAAACTTCCATCCTTCTTGCTTCCTTGTTCATCAGATCATATCGTCCTATTCTTTCCAAGTTTTCTATTTTATTGCATATCTTTGTCATCCATGTTTCTCTTGCTTTCTCTGTTTCTCTTCAAAGTTCATTATTTAGCTTCCTGTGCATTTCTATCTTCTTCTGTATCTATACGTTTTCATTTTCATCTCTCCTTCATTTCTTCCGTAACTCATTCTTTTTCATTCCATTTCTCTTCATATAGTATCCTAATACTCCACTGTCCATTAGTACTTCCATCTATTCCCACTAAATTTGATTTTTTTTTTTTCAGTTTTATGTCTATCTTCGCTAAGGCCAAATTGTCGTCTGAGTGAATATTAGCTCCAGGAAGAGTTTCTGTATTCTTCAAACAATTTCTGAACCTATCCTGAATTAGAACATTTCGTTGTCTATGCGTGTCCAGGTATATCTTCTTCGATGTTGTTTAAACCATGTGTTTCCCACCATCATTGAATATTGGTTGCAAAAGTCAACTAATTTCTGGGTTTCTCTTTCCAAGCTCGTATTTTCCTACTATTTTTTTTTTAAATCTTGTCTTTCACTTATTACTGCATAAAACTGCCCACCTGTATTATGCATGTGCCCTTCGGTTCTCCATATATTTATAGTTTATTACTTACAATATGAAGTCAATAATTTGTACATCTAATTAAGTTACAAGAAAGGTTTTCGAGTTTCAGATACCAATAAATGTTCAAGATATTGGGATTGTAATATTAATTAACTATTCACCACACGCTTTAATCTACGTCATCAGTTTCAGAAGTAGATAATTCGATCTATAACTATATCTGAAACATTCTCTTGGCTTCCTAGAGTTTTCAAAGCAACAAGAGTCTCTTCATTACGGTTTTAAAACATTTCCAATATAAATATTTCTCTTTGCCAGCTAGACTTCCTGTACAGCTGCTTCTAGAGGAGGCATGGAATGCAGGGAGTGCAAATGTCCGAGAGCTTGATACAACTCTCGTAGAGGTGAGGGCACAAAATACGTCTCAAAGCTAGAAGCAAAATATCAGTACCCCGAGCAAAAATGTGCAGTGATGTAGCACCTCTAACTGCTGCATCTACAGCACGAATGTAGTGTTTATGTCTACTTCTTCGTGAGTAAGTACGTCTAAGATGTTCTAAGTCGCAATGTACTGCAGCCACACACGAACACCATGCACATACAAAGTTTTTTCAGATAATTCGGCGAACTTCATTATATTTTTTCGGACTGATATGCAGTTAAATAATTTTTGTACTCATAAGATAGAGAAGCTTTTTCATAGAAGTATTTACTAATTTCTTATATCCATTTCGTATATGGACTACGATAGTTTCTTGACGCCTCTTCTTTCCTGTTAGGTTCTTGATTGAATTTTCGAAAGAATCAAATACCAAATGAATTTCATGAAAGGTTCAGTGGTTTGTTTTCGTCACCTGTGCAATGAAGCGCTTTTCCTTTGTGCCTAATTCTCCTGACAAATTTTCCTACATAGCTTTATTGTGATTCGTATGTCTAGTGTCTACTATGGTAAACACATATACAGACATGAAAATCCGCACTCTTTCTTTCTCTTTCTCTCTCTCTTTTCCCACCTCTCTGTCGTCTTTATTTTTGTCAACGAATCTACATATTTAACCTGCTAATGTTAAAATAGTCGTCATGTAATTGCCGAAAAAGAAAGAAAACTTTAAATGAGGTTTCCATCAGCGCCTTAAAATAAATAAATAATAATAATAATAAAAACTCATAGGAAAAATTGGCCAAACATCAGTACTAAAATATCTGTATCTGTAGAGTTAACCAACCGATCTTATTATCTGTGTTGCATTTGAAAGTACATAAACTATTAAGAAACGTCTCTCCAGAAATTTTTCAAGAAAGTCAATACTTTCTGAGCAATTCGTAAAATTTCATAATATTACTGAAATTTAATTTTTCAAAACTCCTTTATAGCTCCGTAAATATTAGTCTACTAGAAAGTTACTGATTAGCTTATACTTGTAGCTTTCATTTGCTAAAAAAAATAATAAAAAAATAAATAAATAAAAGAATAAAATAAAATAAAAAAATCGGTTCAGTAGTAGTTCAGGAGATATTTTACCTTAAGTGTTTTGGGCCGACGACCATATTGATGACGTCATTACTCGGGTCCTAGAAGATCAAAAAGGTGACACCAAGGAAATCATATTTCAGGGGCACAAGTGTAATTAATTGCATATGGCACGCATTCATCATCAAACTGTACACATAGTCCCTTTTTCTGACATATGCTACCTCCAAATATACTTTATTTTAGATGCTTTCTTCAGTAGTACAGGTGAATATATATATATTACAAAAGAACTCGAAATGGCGTGTTAGAAATTTAACATGGATTAAACGGCCATATTTTGTCCATGTTCATGACAACTGTAAATACATGTTTAAAACCTTAATTACAAGGAAAATATGACAGCACACTAAAATGAGAAAAAATCTACGAACAATAAACATATGAAAAGAAATATGCTAAATTGAACTGATTTTTTAAAAGAAAGTCCGACAAACTACAATATTTCATTTAAAAAATAACTCACAAGCAAACATACTAATGGGGCAGAAAAGAATTACACATTTTTTTCTTTCGTCCTCATAATCAGCATGTCAAAGTATGTGCACATGGAAATTTTTTCCACTCGAGCGCAATTGTTTTGGGAGATATCGACGAGATAATAGTCAAATTCTAGTCTGTGGAGAGCGATAAAAAAGCGTTGAAATGCCAGTATGTTTTAAAATTGCTGAAAGAAATGAAAATCTAACACATAATAATGGGTACTAGATTGATAGAGCTTACATGTTGGAGGATACGTTCTTCATGACTGCCATCTTGAAGTCGGCCATATTGAATTCCGTTTTATATTCTTAAATAAGAAGGGTCGTTTAATATGTCATTCTGGATTAGAATTTTACGAGAAATACTTTTCTGAAGTCAGGTTTGCCGTAAATGTATTATTATGAGAGATGCGTATGTGACGTTAGTATGTGGTAATGATGTGATAATCTGAAAACGGCCATGGCGTTTCAAAATAACGAAAGAATTGAAACCCAAATTCATACAAACTGTTTCTGTGTATAGTGCGATGTAGATATAGATTTATGTTCATTTGCGTTTCATTTAATTCGTTATTTCAAGACGAAATGGATGTTTCCAGGCTATTGCATTCTTACTCTTAAAGAAGTGATACCCTTTTCTCTCACAATAATACATTTACGGCAAAAATGACTGCAGAAATGTATTTGTCGTAAAATTCTATCCCAGAATGATACATTACACGGCCCCCTTTCCATTTAAGAAAATCAATCAAGATTCAATATGACGGATATGAAGACCATACATACCTTCCAACACGTAGCGCCTTCCAGGGCTGAGATGGGTCACTTTTTGGACGGGTCACCGGGTCCATGATTCGAACACGCTGACCCGGAGGGCGAGGCAGAGATTTCATTCTTTCCTTATTATACACTATTGCATTTGAACAGTCTTTCCATCTGCGGCGCCCGGGAGGAGGGGTGTTAATCCCTAGAGTACAAAAATAAATAAATAAATTTAAAAAAAAAACGCCGAAAAGTTCCTACCGATAACCATTGGAAATATGGAAATAATCTCATATCCCAGGGAAGAACAAAAATGCCGCCGGGGATGTGCAAATACTCCGTCGGAAAGACTATTCTGAAAGAAATGTTGTGTGTGAAGTATTGAACAGGATAAAAACATTAAAATCTTTTAAAACTCTCAAATATGAAGTTCCCATACATAGCTCACTTCTCAAGGAATCAAACATTATAATATGGATTGATTTTAACCACAGAAAACAAGACCGGACACCAGGTCAAGATATTGTCATCGGGTCAATTGGGTGAAGATTCGATCATGGAGTCATCAAGTTTACTCACAGTCTGGTGATTTCAGTCAAGGCCGGGACATGGGGCAATTGGGTTATTCGGGTCAAGTTTCGGACCGGGTCAGCTACGTTCGGGTCATACTGAGTTATCAATGGTGACTCGGTTTCAGCACTGGCGTTTTTCACCCAGTACCTATTACTATGTATTTGTTTTCCATTTTTTTCCCATAGACAAGAATCTGGCTTTTACATCATCGATATTTACCAAAGCAATTACGCTCGAGTTACCAAAATTTGCATGTGCACATACGTTGACAGACATGTGACCAATGCAGAAAATTATCCAGCATGCTGACCGGGATTTGAACTCAGCCCACCGGATTGGTAGTCAGACGCACTACCGCTCGAGCAACGGCGACTCCTACGAAGTCGATGATTTTCTGTTTATTTTATGCTGTTCCAATTAATTATAAAATGGGCAACTTCAGAGCCTTTTGGCTCCAAATATAGTAGCAATATACAGCACAGAAGAAAGGGAAAACGTTGAAAATTTTCAGCTTTTATGTACAGCTGCAACCCTTGTTTTTAACACATACACACACCAGACTGCAAAATTTGTAATTACCACTCTGCCAATAAGCAGCGGCTCTTCAAATCAGGGAAATGCACGACTGAAATTTCAGTAGCAGCCTTGGAGTATCTGACTCTAAACAGGGAACAAAAAGCTGCAACGTGGACAACTAAACAAAGTAATACGTAAAACTAAAACCATCCTACAGTGTAATTAGTAAAATTGACTTGTAATCATTTGTACAAATTACTATTCATTAATATTTCACGATGCAGTTGTTCTGCTCTAAGACGTCTTTAACAAGAATACAAGCAGTTCCTTTTTCCTTTCTAGAAAGAATTTTTTTAAGCGTGTTTAATAGTCTCAACCATACACTAGATCAAACCAAAACGGGAAAACATACATCACAGTAGCAGCTATTCCGTACAACAACGTGAACTAATTATATTTCAAATTACTACGTTAACTACTTGTATAAAGAATTAATCTGTATTTCAATTTGTAAATAAACCTGTTCACCATACCAAATAAGTCCTGTTCGGAGTTTACAGTGTATTACTTAGCACTTCCGAAAATGGAATGAACGAGTCAGATCTGGTAAAACGAAAGGACAGGAGAGAGAAAACATTCACATGATATTTATCACTGTATTCTATAGACGATAGGAATGGCCTATTTCTGTTATTTATTTATTTATGAATAGAAGTAATTGGTACCTTCTAGTACGACACTTTTCAGGTCTCTGCCTCATCATCACAGCAGAACAAATAAATTTAATTTAATTTAATTTAATTTATTGCATTCCATAGATTGAACATTCTGATTTTTGTCAGTAGACTTAATGGAAATTTTATCAATCAACCGAACGCTTACCAAGTAGGTTGCTCAAGTAATAGTACTCAGTACGAAATTGTAAGAAAAGATCGTTTGCCTGAATTTAGACTGTTAAGGCTAATTCACACATACGGTGACGTGCCTATGCCGTTCCCCTGCCATGCTCCGTCCATGCCATAGCCGCGACTATTCACATATAGGGTGCCGTTCCCATGCCGTGCTGCTCTACACTAGTTCCAAGGATGAACTGCAAGGGGAAAGATGTTACTGCGACCGGGGTGGTTTCTTTCCAAGACAGCACTGTTGGGGCATGACAGGGGCATGGCACCGTATATGTGAATTAGCCATTGCTGTTTTTCTCTCTGTGCCTGGGCACGTCTTCCTGTACAAACACATTCTTCGTACCATTTAAGAACTGAAAAATAAACTTAGAAGAACGTTCAGACCTTAATAAACAGATTAGTTCGTTTTACTTCATCGGATCGTTGAATTTGAATTTTATAAGCGAATTATGAAAAGTCTACAATACTTACATTTTTATTTTCTAACCGTAAACATCAGTAGGGTCTGCATTTGTAAGCAGAGAGTGAGTTTACTTCAGAATTAGTATTTCACCTTAGGTACGCGTTCTTCATAGTTACACGAAGACAATATTATTTGAGAAAAAAATATCTCGTTATTTAATAGCTCGAATTTAATTTTCCTAAGTAAAAACTCAATATTTAACACAATATTTAAACGTTAATTATTTATTTATTTTAAATGTAAATCACAAAACGTTTACAATTAAACTATGAAATAACTTTCGCATATCTACAAAAATTATAACTTTGCTCCAAAAACAAATAATATTAAATTCCACTACGCCCTGTGCTTCAGTGGTCAAGGACACAAACTTCTGATCGACATTGAGAAGTTACGCATCAGGCAGGTTCAAATCCAGATGTCGGGCATTCTTATTGAGGTTTCTCTCGGTGTCTCTAATTTTCGCTACTTAAACTATAGTTCTAGTCGACACCTTCTCTTACCTGGTTAGGGAAGGTGGTCAAATTTTAATTGTAATACTCTCATTACGCAGCTATGGCATCGTGGTTTTCTCACATGATGAGTAACATAAAACAAACAAAAGAACAAAAACACACACACAATTGGCAAGCGCGTCGTGCATAGAATAAATAAGAACAACAATGTAT
>JAGDQP010023266.1:8559-25019 GCA_022664845.1 Lepisma saccharinum
CACCTGACAATCCACGGTGTACGTTTGCGTGGCGTCTATAGAATTCAAGCTACAAGGACGTATTTAATTAATACGTAATTAAATCATGGTGTACGTGGCTAGGTGTCTACTACTGAGGTCTTCATAGGCTTTATCCTCAGTCACATAAGGCAATGCCTAGATGGTACCTTCAAATTAGGCCTTGGCCAAATCCTTCCCGCATGCTTTCCTCTCCTGTCGCGGTCTGAGCCTTATGTGTCAAAAGTGATAAATAAATTTAAACAAAAACAGTTCAATATGGCATGAATTCTTATCTTTCTTTATGTTCAAGATATTAGATATTATTGTGCTTTTTAAATGTCTACAATAAAAATGGCATTTACATTTAAATTGATACTACATTGCTTTGACTTTTGTTCAGTTGACGATTCATTACAGTTTACAATTATTTTTTCGCCGATCTCATTGAATTTGAATTTTATTTAAGGTTTTTAGGTATTTGAGACTAAGATCGGGATAGGGGTGGGAAAGGATGCGGAAAGAGCTCGACCAGGAACTAAGTCAGTGTACCATCCTGGCATTCGCCTGGTGTGACTGAGGAAAAATTATGTGATAATGTCAGTCAGGATGACCCGCTGCTGGGATTGAACCCATGATCTCTCGAATCCACGCCAACATTTGACCACTGAGCCATCCATGACCGCTCGGTTTCATTTTCATCTCTCTGTCACTATAATCGCTGCTACTTATTTCCCACAACCACTGCTTCGTTTCCACATCCTTATGGGAAATATTTGTAAACAGTTTTACTAAACAAAGGCAAAATCCTGACTTTTTCTCCATTGCTGAGTTCCTCGTATGTCATACAAAAAGAGATCAGCAATGGAAACAACTGTCAACCCTGTTCAAAATCGCGCGACTAAGTCGCTTAGTGTGCGATACTTCGTAAGAATACATGAAAAGCTATTTTGGCTGCTCCTCCCAAATCGCCTTCGGAAATGATTCTCTCTGCGAACAAATCGTGTCGCTGTGAACAAGTTACCTAGTATGCGGTGCTTCGTAAGAAAGCATGGATTCATTTTTTGTGCGAATTTAAGTCGCCTAGTGTGCGGCAGGGCTTAGGGTTCGAATACCGGCTGAACCATATATGTTTGTGGACTTTAAAAAGCATTGCACTCGTATCCGATGGGTTGAAGCCATGGTTACTAAAATAATCCAAACTAAAGTTTATCAAAACTTGTTTAAGCGTTTTTCATTTTGGTGCCATACCCAAGGTTTTTGAGAAGAAAATAACACTTAGGTTCCATTTTACTAGTCTTTGAATGAAAACTTAGCTAAAAGTTAAGGATATATTTTCGCCAACAGTGGGTATTTTCTGATCTCTGGCGCAATATTCACCGGTCGTGCCCTTAAAGAGAAACTATTGTAGATTAGTATGGTGAGAGGCCAAGAGAAAGCATTTTCACTCAGCTTTATTCACTATTTTTTTTTTCTGTCGTTTAAAATAATGAAGTTGAATGTCGGCCATAGATTCAGGGTTATCCAGCTTTCCAGCGAAATTAAAAAAAAAAAGAACATTCGATGAGAAGTATTCAGCTGACATTCTGTTTCACCAGTGCTTGACGAAAGTAGAACTTTTCACAAGGTCGACACTGTTAATTGATTAGCATGGGAGAATAACAACTTGTCACTGCTGCCAGCGACTCGAGGCAGTTCGAGCTTTATTCCTTTTTTTTTTTTTTTTTTGCCATCCAGTTTCGAGGATTATGGGAAAAATCCTCAGCAAGAAACTGATTAAAGAATAATAATAATAATAAAAAAGGACAAACACAAGGTGAAAAGAAGAAATAGCAGTAACGGTACGAGTAGTTTCAGAAGGCTCTAGGAAGAAGTCTTAGCTACAACAGCTTGTTGACGTGTCTTCAAAACACAGACCAACATGTCTTGTTGCTGCTCGCGGATTTGTCGCTGATTTGTG
Organism: Lepisma saccharinum; assembly: GCA_022664845.1. Taxonomy (NCBI): domain Eukaryota; kingdom Metazoa; phylum Arthropoda; class Insecta; order Zygentoma; family Lepismatidae; genus Lepisma; species Lepisma saccharinum. The sequence continues at coordinate 10,517 of JAGDQP010023266.1, forward strand.
TCAAAATGATTATAATCCTTTCTGATCCTGTCGTGAAAAGAAAAGATGACGTAAAAAAAAAACTTTTGTTCCAAATAAGTGTAGTTTTTCCTTTGTCTTCAAGGCAATGGTCTTCTATTTATGTTAATTTGAAACACGAAGGTTCATTGAGAAGTGAGCGACACATAGTAACTTTACTATAGGAGTTAATTTTAAGACTGAGCATTACTGTTGTGGGTTATTGACATTCTAAATGTTTCGCTCGAAACACACGACAATATTTATTTATTATGCTATGAAAAGCCACAAACAAATATCATCCTAAGATCATCAATATCGTGAATGAGTGCAAACTCCAATAGTAAATACAGCATCCCCAGCCCCCTAGTCCAGTGGCTATGAGTGCGAATGTCGGAGCGGCATTGGGTAAGTATGCAGAATAAAGTTCTGCTGGAAACTAACATGATTGAGGTACCTAGAATAAGCTATCCACATCGCCGCAAGAGTGGTTTTGCTCATGGACGTCATCTCTTATGCCAAACTTGTGACTGGTATAAGTCGTAGCTCCTTATTTAGTTCATATAGGAATCTAAATTACATAAGGAAGTTAGTAAAATACTCAAAGAATTTAACATTGTGTTGTGAATATCGTACATGCAATGAATGGAGTTTGTAACTAGAAGTGTAAACATTATAAATACCAATTAAATTCGTACTTATTGTGGTCTAACAAAGGAGAAATATATAGAACCATTGACTTACATCTTGATAATTAGGTTGTTAGGAATACTTTTTAAAAAATATTAGTAACGGCGCAATAACGAAACATGGTATGGCTCATCAATTCTTACCCGCAATAGTAGGTATGACTCATCAATTCTTCAATAGTCTAAGTTTTCTTAATAACTGATTTTTTTTTAGTCTATGCGGGACTGTTGTTCTTGAGTTCAGGCATTTTATTCATTGATTCTCAGCATGATCACTCCTTTTTTATATAGAATTAATACAACTACTGGAATTTGATTTTACAGTAGGTAAGGTATGAATATTATGTAGCGTAAAACAAACTCGTTTGTGCCACTTTTCCTACTTTCGAGAAAGTCCAAGGAAGTCGGGCTGCTAAATTATATATTTGAACCGTGGAGGTTGTTTCTTTATTGTGCAATGGTGTAAGAAATCGTAAGAGAAGGTGCAAATTAAGAACTTTTCCCATAGAACTTGAACCACAGACTAATTATTATCGTAAACATAATAATAACTGTAGGGTGTACAATTTTTTCTCTATGTCCACGTCCAGACATACAGTGATGCAGTGAAACTGATTGTACAGTCGATATGTACTAATTTTTGTTACAATTAGTCCTGTGTTAGTGTGTATGGAAAGCCTTGTATATTGGTATATTCAAGATCAGAACTTTATCAACTTTTTACTATCACATTTTCGTACTATATAAATATTTTCCAGCGTAAGTATTGTAGATATTACCTTTCCCTTGCCGCAGAGAACTGAAAACATTCACTTACACAAATAAATGTCCCAGTATTTTGTCAAGATCTCGAAGCGTTAACTCCTAAATCCTGCAAATTCACTAAAATATTTCTTAATTGAATACAGCATACAGTGTTAGCAAAATATTTAGCAGTGTGTAGACACGGAACATACGATTTTCATGAAACTTGGCAGATAGAAACTACACATAAAATAAAGGAATAAGTTATTTTTCTTATCTGCGGGAAAAAACGGTTTGAGGGAGGGAGTCCCCCCCCCCGAATTATTTCACGTGGCGCTGAGACAGAAAGACAAAAGGTTTGGTTGAAACTTCGTAGATACATGGTAGACATAAAATGAGTGACATTTTGTATAATTCCAGACCAGAACTAAATTAGTGCAAGCACGATTGCAACGAAACTTCGTACATATAGAGTACACAAAAAAATAAACTATTACGTATTAATTTCTTTTCTGCGGTGAAACTGTTTGAGGGGGTGAAATCCTGTCTGAAATATATTTGAGATGGCGCTGAAGGTGTCTGAAAAATATGAATGAATATTACGTAACCGCACATACAGAGTAGATAAGCCCAGAATTGAAGAACTCCACATGGGAAAACAGCACTTATATGTATTTGCAGGAAACCGAAAAACGTATACATTTTACATTTTAAATTTCGTAAGTGATGTGGACGTTGCAAAGAAAAATGATTATTTAAGATATTCCTTTAATGGATCTAAAATGAGTTTGCAGTTCTTGAGGGAAATTGTGTGTGTTTTTCAGCCTAATACAATATAATATTAGAAAAAGAATAGGAATATTGACTTTTAATATGGAGCTCCTCATTTAGGAATTACCATAAACCTGGAGCTTATTTTTGAAGCCATTCTTCCGTATTTGATATTCTTCATATTATCTCTCCTATAGGTATTATGAAGTGATTGTCATACTTTGTATCGTCGACTTCAGATCATTTAATGACACGTGTCGTTTCATGTCAAAATGATTGTGAAAAACAGATTTAGGAACGAATATTTTGCATACTTTTATGAGGCGTGTTTGGAGGAGCTCTGTCCCTTCAAACCATTATCTGGGAGGAAAAATAATATTTCTTAATTATACAGGGCACCCGAGAAGTCCCTAACCATGTCTAGGAAGGAGCACTTGAATTCAAATGAAGTGTTTATAATATCAAAGAAGACACCGTAAGTCAAAGAAATCACAGCAGTTCCACATGAACGCCCTCCATCTTCTGAGTTGCCATCTCTCGTGGTGCACGTGAACACACACTGCAACATTGGTGGGGTAATTGTACGCACCGGTGCCGAAATGCGTTCATGCAGGTGCGCCAAATCCCTAATCTTCACCTAGTACCTTACTCTTGATGTGACCCCAGACAAAGAAGTCCAAAAGCGTTAGATCAGGCGAGCGTGCTGCCCAGAACCGTAGTGAGCCTCGTCCAATCCAGCGTTCTGGGAACGTCTCGTTGAGGTAATCACGCACAATGTGCGCAAAGTGCGGTGGGGCACCGTCTTGTTGAAACACCATGGGATCCAAAATGTTGTCGGCAAACAATTGGGGCTGCAGGAATTGCTGAAGTATGTTCAGGTACGATGTTGCCGTGATTGTTGCTTCAGCAAAAAATAATGGACCCTAAATGCGCTGTTAGGGAATGCCAACCACACGTTCACCTTGGGAGTGTTACGTTCCAAATCCATGACGATGTTTGTTTGTTCTTCAGCCCATACCCTGGTGTTGTGGCGATTGACGAGGCCACGGGTGTGACAGGAAGCCTCATCACTGAACAGGACGTGTGCCAACAAATTTTCATTATTGACTTCCTCAATTAAGTCATGGCACATGGCCATGCGTGCCCCATAGTCCTCAGGTTCAAGATGATGGAGCACCTGGATGTGATAAGCCTTTTTCTTCAGTACGAAGAGCAAGCTTTTCTCACACAGTGGACTTTGGGATGCCGTGTTCCGAACTGAGACGACGTGTCGACGCTTTTGGACTCTGCTTGTTCGCCTGTCGCATGATCTCCACATTTTCCTGTGACTTCGATGGCCGCCCAGAACGTTTCTCGTCCTGAACACTCCCCGAGTCCCAGTTCGCTGGAACTTGCTGACCAAACCTCTAATGGTTGTTCGCGTTGGGGCTTTTCCATGGCAACGTCGGCGAAACCGTTCTTGAACCTCAGCAAAGGGCAGTCCATTGAATATCCACCTTACGACGTCTATTCGTTGTTCTAGGGTCAACATCTTTCAGATTAGCTGCAATAAAGAGACAAAAATTAGCGTTTTCCCAGAGATGGTTAGGGACTTCTCGGGCACCCTGTGTATGTGCTTTATAATTATGTGCGAAGTTTTGTTTCAATTGTGCTTGCGCTAATCTTTCTGGACTCTCGCAAAGTGGTGCCTTTACATGATAACATACTTGGAGGGGCTATACCCCCCCCCCACCTCCTCAAACCATTTTCCGAAGAAAAGAAAAAAACACGTATTCGCTTATTTTACGTCTACTATGCATGTGCGAAGTTTCATCTAAATCTTTCATGTCTTTCTGTCACTCTCAGCACCACCTGAACTATATTCCAGGGGGCATTTCATCTCCTTAAACCGTTTTTCCGCACATAAGGAAAAGCACTTATTCGTTTATTTTATATTTTTCCTTAGATAGCCAAGTTTCCTGGAAATAACTTGGCGGATGTTCCTTGTCAGAACTGTTTCTCCTATTCTTCTTCATTAGTTGTTCAGGGATCAGGACTCGTGGACAGGCCTATTGTGTTATAATTCAGTGGCGAATTTGTTTTTGGTACACAATATGTTGAAGTAGCTTTGCTTTCTTCGTATCTCTCCTTTCCTCTCCTCACCTCACCTCTCTCTCTCTCTGTCTAGCGGCCGACCATTCTGACTTAGGGTTTTCCAGGCATTTTCTTAGTCTATGATTAGTACGAGAGAGATTGAAAGCAATCTGTTCTGACATTTCCCGCTACATCGTAATAACATTCACTAACAGAGTGAATTAGTTATCTTGATTGTTACTGTAATTGACTAATGAATTTCTGATTATATAAAACTTATATTTTAGGTCCTACGTGATTCGCATCTTAATATCTACCAGAGCGTGTCAACTGCCTTTGTGAATTTTAGCTTTTTCTCAGATAACAATCTCTTTTTTATACTATCATCTCGCAATCCCAACACAGATTGACCCCTTAACATAACATCGGCAAAGTTTCCTTAAACACATCGAACCTCACGTCTTCTGAGATACCTCACGATGTCTGATATCGTTTTTCAACTCATTTTGTTTGGTCAGATAGAACTTACTTCGTTCAGTTATGTTCGTACACGTTGGTTCAAAGTTCTCAAACAATTTTCCCTTTATATACGATTTCTGTAACAAAAGTCCGGAACAAATGCACCTTTCAACGCTTCGTATGTTTCAGAATTAATCAGTGCAAATAGTGTGCTCTAGTCTTTCGCTTTAGATGTACAAAGATGTTCAAACCTCTATATGTAACTTTCTATAGATTAACAGGAGCAAGGCAACAGCGAAAGTCTCATTCAAAAATACGTGTCTCAACTTGTTTTCTAGTTTCATTCAAAAGGGAGTGTCTCAAATAGCCACCTGACAATCCACGGTGTACGTTTGCGTGGCGTCTATAAAATTCAAGCTACAAGGACGTATTTAATTAATACGTAATTAAATCATGGTGTACGTGGCTAGGTGTCTACTACTGACCTCAATCTGGATAGTCGACCGCTGGGATTGAATCCAGAATCTCCGAAATGGGAAGTCAACGCTCTACCATTGGGCTACAGCCGTTCGATACTGAGTTTTCTTAGAGATAAAGAAGAAAGCGTAGGTTATTTATTAAGTTGTATATTTACATGTGTACATGTATAGCCATGCATTTGGTTTGCAATCATTTGCAATTAAATAATTTGCAACAATTACATTGCTTAAATGCCAATTTCTTCTTGTTTAAAGGATGAACTTATGGCCTTCGTAGCCTCCTTTTATCTTATACTATACATAGCATTTGTGCGGTGCTAACCATCTTGTCTCTGTCAACATTGGTAGCAAAATGAACGAGAAACAGGTGCAATTATAAATCGCCTAGTGTGCGGCATTGCTTAATCTCTTGGAAGTTACCCTGACTCGTCACGACTACCGAAACTGGCAAATGCACAGATAAACTGGATTTTGCAGTGATCGAAACGAGAACTCCCAGTTGTCAATCAGATGTGCTAGTGGTGCTAGTTCAGTGGTACACTGTAAAAACAAGAAACAACAGCAACAAAAAAAAAAACGAAATACTGCTGAAAAAAGGAAGTCAATTTACCTGCATGAATCTTTCAAGTGATTGATAAAAAAACAGGCAGACAATAGTAAGGTTTCATGAACACTGGGAGTTAAAGAAAAAATAAAAGCCTCAAGTGGGACATAAAAAGGGCCCCTATGAATTGAAGTCCAGTGTCTTACCCTGTGAACCAAGCTGCCAGTCACAAGTAAACATCAGAACAAAACAGTATACAGGCTAAGAATGTCATTGTCCGAATTTTGAAGACAAACTTGTAAGTTACTCGCACGAATTCCGCACTACCACGACTTACGACACGTTTTAATCACTTGTCGATTTATCAATTAGCGATCGAAATCTCCACTGATTGAAAATATTTCTGGTTTCTGTAAAAATAAGTTTTTAAGATGGCGGCTGTAAACACTTGACCAGTATTAGATGTATGCTCACAATAAAAAAAGTATATTTTTCTGCACACTGTGCGCAAATTACACTCGAACCGAAAACTACGGGAGATATCAAGAAACACTTCCGACACAACAATGCGAATACCTGCCCGACAACTGGGAGATCCAAGTTCAATCCCTGGTCACGACAGCATCCAATTTATCCGTGGATTTTTCAACGTATGGGACACGCTGGAAATTTAAAAGATATGTCTTACTCTCTCAGAGAAGTTTCTCTGGAAGAAACACTTACGTACAACTGTATGTACCTACTTTAGGACTACCAGTGACTGATGTTATTATACATACTTTGGGGCTGTCACTATGTGCAAAAATGTCCTCCCAAACTTCAACTCACTCACTTCTAAATCAATATATAGTGAAAAAAGTAACAAATTTGGTTTCTTCATCAACAGGCTACCACCGAAAAGATTCGAGTTTTATACCCACTCTTTTAAACTTTTTTAAAAAGTCATTTCGAAAATATTAAAACTGCCCACTGAAGCGAGGTGACCCATAATCCGTCACTGGTATGTGGTTGATAGACAGTACGTAGAATAATCTTCAGAAAATTTTTGACCAACCTACATAGAAGAAACGAAGGCAAAGAATGTCATTTTATTATAACAGAATGTAATCTAACTATATTTGTTACCGAAACTTTCAGGTAACATCGTTCTTTTGTATTTTAACGTTAAATTCAATAAGGATGCAATATCGTTTAGTCGCACAGTATTAATTCTGCTTCCGGTTAAGAAAAATGGGAAGACAACCTTACGAAAAAATAAAACTTTGCTCTTTGGCATACATTTATTAACGCCTACCTAGTCGATACACTCTAATTTGTGCTAATAATTGTCTTCGAATCATGATCGGAAGTGGAATAATTTTAAACACGAAGTGACCAAAACTTGGCACTTTTGATATATATAAAATTGTTCACCAGGGACAGGTATTTAAGAATTTATAAATTCAATCTTTACAAATATAAAGGAAAAAAATATCTTAATGTTCATTCATTATTAAACCTACTCCATTTAAGCATTCTGGACATTTATCTTTTTGCTCAGTTCTTCGAGCTCATAGCTTTGATATATGTTCTTGCGCTCAGATGTGACGTAGATGCATGTGCTTGTCAGTCGTTATAAGGTAGATAAGAGACATTTGCATTCAAGAGTACATTTGGATACTTAAATGTAGATGAAAAATACATTTTTCTTTCAAAACAAACAAAAGAAATCTGGATCTACCTTTCTTGTCTTCTTTTCATAGTTTATATACACAAAACGTTCAGCTGCAGTGAACGTGCTCCTGAGCAAGACAATTAATAATCAATGAAGAAAAGGGCTCATGTAATTCATCTTGCATGGGCCTTGATTCTATTTAATTAATATTTTTTAAACAAGTAACTGAGCAAAGAGGTTTGAAGTAAGCAAGTATATTTTCTGTACTCTTACACGCTATATAACGTAGATGAGTAGAGTAATTTAACAGTCAACATTCTTATAAAAGTAAATACGTAACATTAACGTTGATTTCCAGTGTTTTAATGTGAATTCATGTTGCATTTGCATTGATATGTTAGTTGTCTTCGCATTATATAGACAAGTACCGACATATGTTAATAACAGCCATCTAGTAGTTTACATTTACAGGTGTTGCAGAACGTTGCTGACAGTGAGATATATTTAGGCGAGTAGAAACGTACCAAAAACAAGATTTGTAGTTTTCACGTAATTCTTCACTTTCAGATGATTTGTGCAACTATAAACAATGCCTTATTACATTCAAGTCGCAGTTATCTCGATGACTTAAGCTTGCTTATAGACTGAACAATATATCGAGTAATATAACAGAGGACGCAACTCGATTTTCATTTTAGGTAGCACCATTACATGAACAGTAAATCCCGCTTTATGTATAAAAGTCATTGTCTAGCCCTATTAACAGTGTCCAACGGATACATTAGAAGCCTAGGTGAATGAGTCCTGACAAACACTATCCCATCAATATCAAAATATGACTTACGCATTAAGTTAAAGGTATCTGACGCTTTGCATTTGTTATATAAACCGACAGATGGAATTTAAAATACTAATATTTTAGTAAATTACAGAGCACAAAGTGAACGGGTGAGGATTCGAAAGTTAGAAAATGAATTGGTAGGCCTACAGCAAACCATTAAACAAAACTGATTTGATCGTCAGTTTTAATCTAAATTATTCCTTTTATTAAACACTTTTTATTTTCCCAAATTCATTTAAATACATTCGCTATCTCTTCTTAGTTTTTTTTTTTTAAAAAATAATATACTGTTACATTTGATCAGAGGCACACAAAGTTCATTTAGGGTAAATATGTCCCTAGAACCTACATTCGGGAACCTATCTCATGAGTTTGTTTCCTATATTATATTTGATTTTCCATAATTTTTATAATATATTGGGTCTGAGAAAAAGTTCGTGGCGTTTTTAGTAAATTTCAACTGGTTTTCTTATAGGGTGCGAATGAATGTATTTAATCCAAATATGCTCCATTATTATCGACAATGTTTCGCTATTTTGCAGGTACAGCCATGACGCCATCGGTGAAGAACTTTTGTGGTTTCTGGTTGAAAAACTGAATCAAGTGGTTTTCACAGGCTTCTTGTGAAACCAGCTTCATTCCATTGAGAGAATTCTGCAGAGATCGGAACAAGTTATAGTCCGAGGGTGCTATGTGTGGACTATACGGTGGATGCATCAAAACTTTCCAATCAAGCTTGCGCAATTTCTGACGGGTCATCAACGAAGTATGTGGTCGGGCGTTGTCATGATGGTAGAGAACACCTTTCCTATTAGTCAATTCGGGCCGTTTTCTTTCAATTGCCTGGCGTAATCTCTCTAGTTGTTCACAGTCGAGTTGAGAATTAATCGTCTGACCAATTGGAAGTAGCTCATGGTGGACGATTCCCTTCCAGTCCCACCACACACAGCATCACCTTGTTCGGCGTCAATCCGGGTTTCGCGCACGCTTGTGACGGTTCACCGTCCCTTCTCCACGATCTTTTACGCTTCCGATTGTCGTACGTGATCCATTTTTCATCACTAGTTATAACAAGTTACAGAAATGGCTCGTTTTCATAGCGTTTCAGCAGCGCATCATAGATGTTCATTCGGTCTATCATGTTTTTCTCGCTCAACTCATGCGGAACCCATACATCGAGCTTATTTTTGTAGCCAGCTTTGTGTAAATCGTTCAACACAATTTTGTGGTCAATGCCTAGCTCCATACTAATATCGACACTGCTAATATGCTTATCTTATTGGATCTTTTCAAGAATTTCATCAGCTTTTTCAGTGATTGGACGACCAGAGCGTGGCTCATCTTTCACAACAAAATTACCAGAACGAAAGCGAGCGAACCATTTCCGCGCAGTAGATTTTGATAAAGTACTTTCTCCGTACACAGCACAAATATTTTCACATGCCTGCGCAGCTCTCTTCCCTTTGTCGTAATAATATTGCAAAATATAGCGCAATTTGACATTACTGTTCTCCATTTTCACACGCAAACAACTTTCCAAACACTGCACCAATTTTGCTGTTTATACACTCACAGTAACGCTCGAAGTGTCACCTTTCCAGCGAGAGTTTAGTGGTGGCGCTGCGATCTGTGTTTCCTGAGGTATTTGCAATTGACGCCATCTATCGGGGTAACGCCACGAACTTTTTCCCAGACCCAATATTTAGATATATAACTTTCTTAGATGTTCTAGATTTCTTCCATTTTAATGAAATTAATCAAATGTTATCTCCTCTAACAAATTTCATATGTTACCTCCTCTAAAACCACTTTACAAGCATTGGTAAAATGTAAACTTTTATATGGTTGTACTGCAAGACATTTCATTGTATAAGTCTCTTACTGCCAAAATGGATTCTTTCTGTAATGGTGGAGACGAAAATATATGTTGTTATCATTTGAGGAATACAGGAAAAGATGAGGGATGTACATTTTAAAAAATGGGTTTTAGCTGCTAACAAGTGGTTAACAATAACAGCTAACCGCTATAAAGTCTCAGTCCAAAAGCGCAAAGAATTCATAAGTTATAGCGGTTTTTAGAATATAAGATACATGGACTTTAAAATATGTATTACGAGAAATTACCTTTCTTGGACATCCCCCGTTCTTTCTCTGCACTCTTCATTTACGAACATTTTTCTTTGTAATTATTGTTTCTATATGGTTGACTACCTGTAAATATGCACAATCTGAAATCAAGCGTGGTCGTATGGAGGAGAAAAACGTTTATCAAAATACGTATATACCGATATTTAAAAATGCAGCTTCCAAGAAGAATCAAGTCTTGCCTCAACAAGTATCTTTATACCAGGAGAGAAAGATCTGAATTCTATAACTTGGTTGTCATGGTAGAATAACGCGCTAACTATAATGTATCGATAGTGATTCCCAAAAATAGCTATTTGATTATTTGAATTAAAATTTTCACAATAAATAATATACAAAACTCACAGGAATGTTGCTTACAATGGGTGAAGTGAATAAAAACGAGTAAATGCTTATACTTGCCTATTTTTAAGTAAATACTTGAGATTAAGTACAGAAAAAGAGAGTATACTTTCCATCAGGAGTAATGACTTGTGCTTTGAAAGTAAATGCTCGGAGCTTAGGACCATTTACTTAAATAAGACTAAATAAAAATAACTTACTTGCAAGTAACCTCTTAATTGACGCAAGAAGAAGTAAAAGCAAACTTTTATTCACCTCAGGCGACATAATACTTTACTCGTGAGTAAATATTTTCGAGTATTTGCTTCTTTTTATTTTCTTCACCCAATGTCTTCTACATAATCAAGGAATATATATTTTCCCGCTACGCGCTGTTTTCGATGCAAGTAAAACACGTGTGTACTAGGAGCAAAGAAAACTTGAAAAAGGTTGTCATTTATGATAAACATTGGCTTTATATTACAAGGAACACTTCTATAAACATTATTATGTGCTGGTGAACTGAATGGAATTTATTTAAGGCCTCTAGGCAACTATGGCTACGGCCATTTTCTAATAGAACTGTAAGTCATAGGCAGTAGTATTTATACGGACTGTCTGCGGAAAGTGGTACATCTCTTGCAGAAACATGGGGAGTATGTAGAGAAGACGTAACATCCCAGGTAAGTTTCACGAACCTAGTTTAACTCATTCACAGTAAGCCAAAAACTTATTGACACCTTCTTGTATATATGTGGTCAGGAATGATAGCCTCAATAGACTCCAAATCAGATTGACAGGTCAGTGTATTTTATGAATGATAATACGATGACTTTTCTATGACTAATGACTCCATTTTCTTCCCAGTATTATATCATTACTCCTGACTTTGATGGACCTGGAATCAAGTGGGATTCCACCGATGCACAATCATTCGTAATCTGTCAATAGCAGCAATGCTTCACAACATTATAGGATGGGGCTTCCTATGAGGCTACAAGACTATCATCCCCTCATGCATTGATTTTGGCGTCTCGTCCTTCAAAAAAAAGAGAACCCTATTTTGGCTCTGGGTTCCAGTTTGTCTATGCTCACACTTTGTTTTACTGTATATTAGTATCCGCAAAGAAAGTTACAGTTAGGTGGCTGTAATTTTTCATTTATACTACAGAGACATACAAAAACAAGCGTGCCAAGCTTTGTGTTCTTAGTCCTAGTCAAAGCAGGTCAAAAGAATATTATTTATTAAATTTATTAATGCATACACTATACGATGTTGAGGAGAGAAATTAAAATTTCGTTAAATTTTGATAGTACAAGTTGCACAAAGGACGTCCGAACTACTGACAATAATTTTATAATCTACTGCAACATAGGCTAGCAAACCAAACATCGAGTGCGCATTGAAAATGAACTCTGTATGCAAAGCAGTCTTTAAGTTTACGTTCATTATTGCTTTGCAGTATGTTCCAGACATGTTTGATGTCGCGTTGAAATGAATAACTGTGAACTGAGAGAAGAACGACGACGCGCAACATAAAATTGCGTGGGGTTTGATAAAAACTTAATTCAAATATCGTTTATTTCCAGGTATAACATCGAGGTGTTGCCGACCTGGCAGTCGTGAGGTTTGGGGCGCTAAGCCAGCGATTCAAAGGTCCCGGGTTCGAATCCCGGATGGGGCACGGATGTTTGTTTGTTCGAATCCCGGCTGTCTTTAAGATTTAACAGCTAATGGACTCGAGACGGGCCGAAGTCATTAGTTATTAAAATGGCCCCAAAATGCAAAATTTACAATTTACAACATCGAGAGGTTGTAAAACACATCACCCGGAAGATATCAGAAATTTCAATAAATTGTATAATAACAGACCACATGCAGCGCAAAATACAACTACTTAGAAAAAAAAACAGCCATACAACTCGGATCTCACCCCTTCTCACTTCTGGCTTTTCATCGACTCAAAGAATGTCACAGAAGACAATTATTATCCACGAATGTCAATGTCAATGTTGTGCACGGTGTCGATGAAGATACTTCCACAAAATGAGTTCCAGGATGCGTATGGAAATTGGAAACAATGTTGGGATCCTTTTGTCCACTCAGAGGGACGTTATTTTAAAAAGGAACTATTTAATTTTTTTATATACAAGGTACCGAGAAAGGTTCTTGCCGTTCGAGAGCAGTGCCTTTAGGTTTCGAAGTAAGCTCCATCGACATCCAACACCTTTTGCCAACGTCCCTGCAGTTGCATAATATCGTGGTGATAAAAGTCGGTGGTCTTTCAGGCAAAGAAGTCCGTGAGTGCGTTCCGCAAGTCTCCCTCATTGGCGAAGGATCTCCCACGGAGGTGGTTGTCGAGAGAATGAAACAGGTGGTAATCTGTTGCCGCAAGGTCCGGTGAATATGGTGCATGGCACAGTGTCTCCCAGCCAAGTTGCTGAAGGGTCTCCCGGGTCCTCTTTGCCACATGTGGCTTCGCATTGTCGTGGAGGAACAGCACACCCTTGCGATTCACCAATGCCGGCTCCTTCTGCCGCAATGCACTCTTTGCCACTGCTATGAGTAGAGGTCAACAGTGATGGTCTGACCAGGTGGAAGGAGCTCGTAATGCATCACTTGGCGACAAGTCGACCATACAGAGAGCATAACCTTTCGTGGGTGCAGAGGTGATCTTGAGGTTTGAGGAACAGGGTCACGTGGCGATAACCAATGTTTGGTACGCTTGGGAGTGTCATAGAGGACCCACTTTTCGTCACCAGTGAGCAAGCGATCAAATATGGGTGTATTCAGATGCCGAGTGAGCAAGAACAACTAGGCTGTCACTCGTTGTTCCTTGTTGGCTGCCGACAATGTGTGGGGTACCCACTTGCTTAACCTGTATAACGTCTCTATCCCGTGCAGGTGCTGTCTGACTGAATCAGCGGAAACATAGAACCTTTCTGCAAGTTCATCACACGTTAGACCACTGTTCTCCTCGATGGCTGCTTTCAGGGCCTCGTTATCCAACACATATGGTCGTCCACTGCGAGGTTCACCGGGACGGGCGTACGCCATAGTGTTGTTACCGCCCATACAATTAATTTTATCTTAACTGCGAGGTTCATCAGTAAGGCTCACATCTCCCGAAGGGAATTTCTGGAACCAATGCCTGGTGGTGCGTTCGTTCACGGCCTTCTCACCAAATATGCGGCAGCTGACAGGCCCACTTTAAAGTCATACAACAATGAACAAACACACGCGAACAAGCTGCACCGATACCACCATTTCTCTTTTACACTGGACGAGCTATGACTGCTGTGTGTGAGCACCGTGCATGTATTACTGAAGGTCGATGGTCAAACTAACTCCTGATCGCTTGGCAGACACGTGTGTAATTCCGTTTCCTCTCTGTGAGCGCATGATATTAATGGGGCGTCAAAAACGAAAAAAAAAAAAACACTTTTGGTTACCTTGTAATAAATGGATAAAAGTTGATTTATGTGGCTATTTTCAGTAGTTTCCGGATGTCCTTTATATATATAAATATCGCTGTAGACTTCTTCCAATAAATCATCTCAAAAAGTAACGTATTTTTTTACCTGAATACCAGTACTGCATTTACTCCGCAGCAAACCACCAACTGCTATTTCTCATGCATTTGTGCTTCAAGAAACGGAAACTTACCTATAAAGAAAGTAAAAGATATAATATTAGAAAAATAAAATAGAGTTTATTTTGTTTATATATATAGATAGATAGATAGATAGATAGATAGATAGATAGATAGATAGATAGATAGATAG